>PVLC010003455.1:0-97291 GCA_004027655.1 Graphiurus murinus
AAAAAAAAAAAAAAAAAAAAAATCACAACCTTATTTTAAGGAGTACTCATTGTTACTAATGGTAGTTTTTTGGTTTTTGTTTTTTTAATATGCGGGATACAGTAGGCATAAGCTTTTCCACTTAAAACCTTTCCTAAAAGAATAAAATGAATAAAAAATAAATTTCACTTTCAACACAGTAGATAAAAGAATATTTTTAATGGATCAAAAAATTCAAATTATATCCCAAATCACTATCTTGACAAATACAGAAAGGAATGTTTGATTAACTAATAAGTGAATCTTGAGGAAATGAAATTTGGTATCCTTAATTCTGGGTTTAACACTAATTTGCCACAGTATACAAGGAAAAAGACAAGTTAATCTATGTATCAATTTGTTCACTGCAGTGATTTACTTCCAATTCCTACACATAGTTTATCTTCTGTCTGTTAGAGAATCCAGTAAAGGCACTAAGGGTGGAATGTCACAGGGTTTTCTCAAGTTATAGAAAAGTAATAAAAACATTAAGATGTGGTTCAGTGAGTATTCAATTACATTAGAATATTGTCTGAAGACACTGGGTTATAAAAAGATATAGTGTACTTTTGCTAAACTATAACGCTGTGCCAGCAAAATAAACACCTCACCACCCAAACAGAACCAACTGTATGCATAAAACACAGAATGAAGTTGTTATTTTTTTAATCTGTAAGAGGACTTTTTCTCTCATATCTTAAGTTGTTGTCCTTATCTAGATATGACAGATTTCAATTAAGTACCCACACAAATAACACTGTCAAGAGTCCCAGCCTAGCCCCTGGATATCTCAGCACACGCTCATCAAGCACCTTTCTGACCAGGGAAAGGTCCAATCAGTGAAGGATCCAGAAATTACAATAATTACCACAATAATTCTCAGAACAACTGTCCTACAAGTCCACAAATACATCTTATAAATGAAGAAAAGGCAGGCAAGGTACAGTAGTAAAGAATTTTGAACAATAAACAACACTGAATAGAAACACACAGACTATAGAACTCCAGGATGTTATTAGAATGTTGCTGCAATGATTGACCACAGGCCGAGGTTGAATAGAGAAACTTGCTAAGGCAGAAGGGAGAGGTGGCCTGGGGCTGACACAGAAGGCAGGAATGAAGGAAGATGATAACCAATGGGAATGAGGGACTGGGGAGGGAGGTAGAAGAATTAGAGATTGAAGGAGGAAAATAATTTCAGTTTTGAGGCCAAGAATTAGGATATGATGGGTTCAAAAACTCAAGTGTGGTGTATTAGTATTTTTAGCATTTGTAGTTTAATGGTCTGCATGCATTGAAATATTCAGAAATTTGACCACATTCATAAAGCTATGTGGTTTGAGTTTAGGAAACCTGGGTTTTCAAGATAGCATATGATAAGGAGATAATATTTTGGAATAATAAAAATGTATGTTTTCTCAGGATATGGAGTGTTAACATGTATCAAATGGATAGGCAACAAGAGGAAAGCAAAGCCAAGGAAACTTCTGTATCATCATATGTGGATGAAAAGGTTACACAAAAAAGACGAGGAGAAAAGAACTGAAATTAAGTAGGTAAGAAATTAGGTAGGTCTTATGATACAGATCTGTAAACAAAACCCATTAAAATAAGAAATAAACACTAAATCTTATTTCCTGTGTGTGTGTGTGTGTGTGTGTGTGTGTGTGTGTGTGGTGCTAGGGATTGAACCCAGGGGCATTTTACCTCCAGGCTATACCCTCAACCCTGTTTTATTTTTTATTTGGAAATGGTCTGGCTAAGTTGCTGAGAGCCTCCTCACTAAATTGCTGAGTCTGGCTTCAAACCTTTGACCCTCTTATCTCAGCCTCCCAAATACTGAGATTACAGGCATGTGATTTTGAAATTTTGTAGTAACTTAGTGTTAAGACTCTATTTTAATAATAATTTGAAGTGTCAAGTTTTTCTTTTTTAATTTTAACTTTGGGGGGAGGGGTACTAGGGGTTGAAGTTAGGAACATTCTACTAATGAGCTACACTCCCAGTCCTTTACATTCTTTATTTTGAAAAAGGGTATTGGTAAGATAGCATGTGCAGGCCTCAAACCTGAGATTCTTCTGTCTCAGCCTCCCAAGTGTTGAGATTACAGGTGTGTGGGGGCTTAAGTGTTAAAAATCTAAAAGTATAAGCCGGGCGTGGTGGCACACACTTGTAATCCCAGCATTCGGGAGGCTGAGACCGGAGGATCCGCGTTCTCGGCCAGCCTCAGCTACCTAGTGAGGCACTTCGCAACTTAGTGAGACTCGGTTTCAAAATAAAGAATTAAAAATGGGGCTGGGGGTGTACAAGCTCGGAGGTAGAATGCCCCTGAGTTCAATCCCCAGTACTGCAAAAAAAAAAATCTAAAAGTATGCACAATAGTATTTTCTAAGAAAACATAATTTTGCAATTGTTTATAACGAATTCTGTTTAGACATAAGTAATTTAGTGTTTGTTCTCTTTGTTTTGTTCTAAGGTAATGGCCATAATTATTAATCTATAATAAGAGAACTAATGATATACAAAACATATCACCTTTTGAGTGTAGCACTTTTTCAATAAATTTGCATACATTTAATTAAAATTCGGTCACATCTGAAGAAGTTTTTCTTCCTATGTTGTCTTGCTTGTTAAAGAGCAAGAGGTAAGCATGACTAGTTTTCCGATATTGCTGAAAAACACAGCAAAGAAAAAGTTAAAAAGCTAATGGAGTTTTAATAATTTACAGCTGAAAGGAGAAAGGTAAGACTTCCCAAATCCCCAAAACACATATTTATGTAACCAAATCTACATGACTATTTTTAATCCAATTCAGTTTAGTGATTGACTTTGATATATATCCAAGGGATGACTGAGACAGAAAGGCATAATTAATCATATGCACACTGAACTACAGTGTTTTCAAAACATTATCACACAAAGGTCTAATTTACAGAACAAAAATACTATGGATCCAATCAGAATGGCAATCATAAAAAACACGAACAACAACAAATGCTGGCAAGGGTGCAGAGAAGTGGGAACCCTAATACATTGTTGGTGGAATTGCAAATTAGTGCAACCACTTTGGAAAACAGTATGGAGGATTCTCAGATGAATGGGAATGAACCTAGGATCCAGCAATACCACTTCTGGGTATCTACCCAAAAGAATGGAAACCAAATTATCAGACCGACGCATGTGTATCTATGTTTATGGCTGCACAATTCACAATTGCCAAACTATGGAAACAGCCAAGATGTCCACTGACAGATGAATGGATTACAAAACTATGGGATATGTACACAATGGAATTTTACTCATCCATAAAGAAGAACAAAATCATGTCATTTGCAGGGAAATAGAAGGAACTGGAAAACATTTTGTTAAGTGAGATTAGTCAGTCACAGAGAGTAAAAAAAAATATGTTCTCCCTAATATGCGGATGCTAGGGAGATGATGGGGCATAAGAGGGTCTCCGGATGGAAAAGGAGAGACCCTCGATAAGCAAAGAAGTTGACTTAACTGAAGGTGATGGACGGAGTGTGGGGGCACCCTAATGCACATGATGTACTTTCACAAATATATCAAAGTCAATCACTAAACTGAACTTGAGAAGGAGGGAGGGCAAGGGAGTGAGATGGGAATTGGGGAAGGGGTTAAATGAGAAATGTGTGCATATATGCTTTTATCAGCTTGTACCTAACAAAGATGTATGATTACAATGCACCAATTAACAAAAAAAAAAAGAGAGAGAGAGAGAGAAATCAAAAGCCAAGGGTGCAGTAGCACATGCCTATAATTCCAGCACTTAGGAGGCTGAGACAGGAGGATGGCAAATTCAAGGACAGCTCAGCAACTTAGCAAGACCCTTTGCAACTTAGTGAGACTCTTTCAAAATAAAAATTAAAAAAAGAGCTAGGGATGTAGCCTAGAGATAGAATAAACCTGGTTCAATGTGTAGTACCAAGGAAAAGAAAACATAACACCAATAGTCAAGGGTTTGCACACACTCGCCATCTATATGACTTTTGCAAACATTTCTTAATCTCTTTCAGTTTAATCAATGGTAAATAGGGATTACAAAAAGTACCACAAAAGTACTGTCATCAAATGGCTACTATGGGCCGGGCGTGGTGGCGCACGCTTGTAATCCCAGCATTCGAGAGGCTGAGATCTGAGGATCCGGGTTCGCGGCCAGCCTCAGCTACCTAGTGAGGCACTCTGCAACTTAGTGAGACTCGGTTTCAAAATAAAGAATAAAAAATAGGGCTGAGGGTATATCTCGGAGGTAGAATGCCCCTGAGTTCAATCCCCAGTACTGCAAAAAAAAAAAAAAAAAAAAAAAAAAAAAATGGCTGCTATGAAGGTCAAATTGAGATGTCTATAGAATAGATCACTGTATTATTCACTGAAATTGTAATCATAATCATCATCACTCAGGCCCAAATTTATTACACTTAAACACATTCAGTTGTTGTTTTCCTCTATTCTTAACATTCACTTTTTACCTACTGTCTTTATATTATCATATAAAATGTTTAACCTTGAAGTAGAAGAATTTAGATGTCCTTGAAATAACCTGATACCTGGTAGATTTTGTGAATCTATCATTATAGTCTACACTTAAATCTGCAGAAAATCTCCCAGTGCAAAAATTCAACTTCAAATGGTAGAGATTTAAATGGGATTCAATTTTGTGGATTTGCACTGTTTGATATGGTATCCACTAGCTAAATGTGACTATTAAGCACTTGAAATGCCCCTTAGTCTGAACTGAGATGTTCAATAAGTACAACATTGCACCAGACTTTAAATATTTAATATGAAAATTAATATAAAGAATTTCTTTAATAATTTGTCATACTGAGGGCTGGCATGTAGCTCAGTTGTAGATCCTAGCCCCAGCACCACAAAAACAAAAACAAATTGTCATATTGGCTATATATTAAAATGATATTTTAGGTATGAATTCAATAAGACAGTATTAAAATCAGTTTCACCAAGGTAATTTAAAATTCTGCATGCAGCTCACATTTGTTCTTTTCATTGTGCTTCGACAGGGCAGCACAGTTGTACAATGAAGTCACAATGACATGAAACAGTCATATGATTCTCTGGAGGACTATACAGACCTATAGAACTATCCTCACCTTGACTCCTATTTGCCAAGATAAGATCAATCTCTGCCAGTCATGAGTAAAATATAATCTACAACTGGGCCCACTAAACGAGCGCCTGAAATCTACTGCAAATGTGCTTGTTTTCACAACATTTTATATTGGGAATCAAGTATTTAAACTTAGCCAGTTCCCCATTTATTTTTTCATTTTATTTATTTTTGTTTTTGTAATACATTTATTGGTGCATTATAGTCTCACATTATAATGTAGTTCACAGTTTGCCATTTATACCCTCAGGAAGCAATCTTGAATTCTGATTAGATAAGAGGTAACCTAAATGTTTTCTTTGGAGAAATATAAAGCTGTGTCACTTTCCTACTTGGGGGTCTTTAGATCTGCGTGGTCGGTCCACCTCAACATCTGATTACACCTGACCCTTCTTCTCGCATTATTAAGAAGCCATGTGGTAGCAAGTTAGTAAGAAGGATCCCTCTCTCATCCTCAACGAGTGTCTCCCTGCCCTCCCTTCCCGCCAAAATCTAAGGTCAAGCATTTCTGCATTTCCCAGTACTCTGGAACCTAAAAAGGCTAACACCATTTATTCCTTTCTATCTGGCAGGCTATAGTTTATCATATTTTAAAAACGGGTATAAAACAAAAAAGCAGTAAAGAAAGCATCACAAGTAATCAAAACATCAAAACGGATCTCTGCATCCAGGAAACATTTATTTGGACCATTAAAAAGTAAGCTAATACATCTTTCAAAATAAACTGTAATCTCCTACATCATTCTTTAAAAGTATATCAAGTTCCAATACAACCTCTTCACATAAAGCCGGTGTAATCATGGCACAAATGGAAAAACAATTTCAAGAAGAGGTAACAAAGGTCTCTGTACATCACCCATAAAATCCATTTTTGCAAGCAGTTTTACCCACTTTGGACGTTAAAAAAAAAAAATGCTCTGTCCACACAAGCTAGGCTATTTAGACATTTAGAAAGCACAATCCCTGCAGTTTGGATTTGTTGTGTGGGTGGGAACTCATGGAAGCCAAAGCTACAATATATCATTTCCTGCTGTGAGGGATATCACAGGAAAATTCACTCAACAGCTGTCACCACTGAAATTGAAATGAGTTTCTTTTTACAGTTAAATCCCTAGTAAATGGCATCTAACTCATGTTAGCCCAGGTGATTTTTCCCTGCAGTTATTCCAAATGAGAACACAATCAATAACATTCTGCTTTAAATTGAATGTAAATTATTTTTCCACAAGCATAAATTTTACTCAATTTTGCTTTTTAAAAAATCTCCCCAGAAAACTAGCATCAGACAATATGCAATGTGATAATCTATATTTCTGTATAACTGGGAGAAATTGTATGATCCCAAGAGGCTTGCACATCCAATAACAGTCAGAACCACGTGATGTTCTTCTCCAGCAAGAACTCTCAATGGTACAACTGCTATTTTCTTTGAGGTTGGCTTCATCTTTCCTTGTGTGGTCCATACTTTTCTCTTTATTTCAATTTATAATCACAGAATCACAATAGAACTAAGGGTTGAACTTCATGTTTCTATCAAAAATATCTGACATTTGTCAAGTCATCAAACTACACCCTTAAAGTGGATGGATTTCTTCATATGTAAAATAAGCCTCTATAAAATTGATTTTAAAACTAAAATAGATACAATCCTATAATTTGAATTCAAACTACAGCCACTCATAGGTGTTTTCACCATACACATTTAAAGCTCCTAACAAATCTATTTTCACAAGTAACATTTTTATATTCCTTTTCCTATATTTTTACTGTATACATATAGTGACCTTCTAATAGAGGCAGTTTCATTTTAGTTTGGGCCCAAGATAATCAAATGACTGAAAAAGAAAGGATGCCAGAAAGTGTGGTAATGAGTGAGAGGCTAAAGGAAAAAAGTTCTAACATCCAGCAGAATTAATATATCAAACTGAGGGATCATCTTTCAATTCTCCCACAAATAATTTACAGATATGCAAAGCTTCTGATATTGGCTATCACATTCAAGGCTTTATCTGTTCCTCCTAAATAGTAAAGAGCCAGTGACACAATGTTTGGGAGGTTTGGGTGTTTTGTTTTCTGGGGATTTTTGTCTGTTTGGTTTTTTGTTTTTGTTTTTGTTTTGCTTTTTTTGGAGGAGGAGGAGATAGGGACAACTAATGAGGATTATTTCTAAAAGTCACAGTCCAGAAATCCTATTATGTGCTTTTCTGCTCTTTTAGTCTCATACTTGTTAAAGGTTTCGTGTCATATATCAAAACAGCAAGGTATACAATAGTTTTGTTTTTAAATACAAGTCTTTACCATTGGGTAGGAAAAGGGGTATACTTCTCTTCCAAGGTCACAGAGAGAAAAAGAAAGTATTCTCTGTCCTTCATGATTATTCCTAATTCCAGGAAAAAGAATCTCTAGTCCCTAAACAAGGACAAAACCAGCACTGAATTTCTACAAAAGTAAACAGCAATTCTTCATGAGAGCTTTCCCTTCAGAATGCTAGAAAATCCATCAATTTTTTGTTAGTTATCCTCTCATTCAGTCTCATTATTTAGCAGCTTGAAAAAGTTGAATGAATGATAAAGTTTTCAAGCCTCAAAATGTTTTCTATTATTCATTCATTCAAGTGTTTACTGAGGTCCTATTATGCCAGCCATTGTTACAAGTGATGGGGAAATAGTGATAACAACATGGGAATTCCTTGCTCTCATTTATAGTCTAAACAAATAAATATCAAGCGAATGAATAAGTAAAAATGATCATGTGATATTACTATTTAGAAAATGGAATGAGAAAAATGTGATAAAGCATTTTGGAGGTAAATTTACATTTGGTGATTAAGAGTTCACCTCAATAAGATCTGAGGAAACAAACACTACTGTACACATTTGATGCTAGCATCCTCCTTTAGATTATATGTATGCACTAAGCCAACAGCAAAGGTAGCACTATAATAAGTAGGCATTTTTATTCAACTTGTATTATCTCTTCTAGTGCTACTTTCTAAGTAGTAATTAGGAATGACTGAAAGGATGTTAAACCTAAGTGAGTCTTGGTAAACTGTTCTTCTTTGGCCCAATCTCCTGAATTTTGTTTTCACTCTGAGTGAATACAGGTTAACCAGTTCTGGAATACCAGAGAGCATTCTTAGGTTCACTCAACATTTAGATGCATATGATAACCACAGACCTCAGGTGGCATCAGTCTACTAAGAGTCACAGCTTGCCAGTTAAACAGCTTCAAGTATTCCTTCTCTCTGAAGTCTTTGCTATAGTCCTGCACAGGTGGACAGCTCAGGTGCAAAGAGGCAAAATCCACACCAGGTCTGGGAGCCACACTGGCTTGGGACCACATGACCCTCAGTAGCCACTGTGTCTTGTAACAACTCCAAAGAGGTACGTTTCCAAGGCCACCTCAGGTTTGGAACTGTAGACCCCACAATTATAACATGGGTTTTTTTAAATGTGATTATCTAAATGTATTTCAAATACAACATGGAACTGCACTGTCCAATCCAACAGCCATTAGTTATAACTGGTTAGATTTAAAATTTAATTAACATTAAATTTAAAATTCAGCTCTCCACATTTAAAATGTGGCCCTAGCTACATTTCCAGCACTCAAAGGCTATATGTGGTTATTGACTACTGTACTGAACAGCACAGTTATAACATTTCCATCTCCACAGAGAGTTCAATTGCACAGTACTTAAGAGTTACTTTGTAGTTGCTAATCTATCACAGTAACTGCCACAGTGCTTTCTTGGGCCTTTTAAGAAAGTTATTTCCCATAACGTCATTTTCTTTTTGTACTTTGTTAGTGCTTTATCACTAATACAGTGCAAAATAACCAGCTTTCTTTCTTGCTCTTTCTTTCTTTCATTCACTCATTCTAGGGGTTAAACACCAAGCTATTCTACCTCTGAGCTATATCCCCAGCCCTTTCTATTTTTTGTTTTTTGAAAAAGGGTCTCTCTATGTTGCTGAGGCTGTCCTTGAACCTGCAAGTTGCTGAGGATGGCCTCTACCCTGCAATCCTCCTGTCTTAAACTCCCATGTACAGGGATGACAGGTATGTACCACCATGCCCAGCTACTAATTTTCTTCCTCACTTAACTAGATGGCAGTGTTTTAAACCCAATGAGTAAAGAATACAAAATGTACCTTAATTTATTATTGAATTATTTTAATAGATAAGAAAACTACTTGAAAAGCTTAGGAAATTGTAAATTTGCTTTCCAAAAAAACTGCCAGCATTCACAATCCAAAAATACCTAAGAAATGTTAGAGTCAGAGGGCTCAGAGAAATCTAAAATGTCTAGTTAGAAGCTACAAGATTACTGTGATGTTTAAGGATTCATCATTCCCATGATGTGCCCAAAGAGTCACAATATACCAGCAGTCATCATGACTTGTAATGACTTTAAAATTACCTCTTTTCTATATATTAAATCTTATGAAGATAGAAATAAATACGTATCCCTCATACATGATACCATACCTGGAACCTGCTAGGAGTTCCCTTAATATGTGTTCAATAAATGAATAAAACAAACCCTTTGAATGCTAGAAGATAGGTGAGCAAGTATTACCAAATGACTCTCATACAAAGTACCTCCATAAGTTGCAGCCACTACGAACAAACTCATTACAAAGTCTTTCATTTAAAAGTATGTATTTGCCTTGGCTAAGTAGCAGGCTGAAGAAGCAGGAAAGATTCTTCTATCTTCTTTCTATATCATTAAAAAGCAAATCAGAGCCGGGCGTGGTGGCGCACGCTTGTAATCCCAGCATTCAGGAGGCTGAGACCGGAGGATCCGGGTTCAAGGCCAGCCTCAGCTACCTAGTGAGGCACACCGCAACTTAATGAGACTCGGTTTCAAAATAAAGAATAAAAAATAGGGCTGGGGGTATAGCTCAGAGGTAGAATGCCCCTGGGTTCAATTCCCAGTACCGCAAAAAAAAAAAAAAGCAAATCAGTAACTTATTGATATTTCTGTAAAAAAAAAATCACTTTTAACCCTTTTTTCAACTTTAAGACAAGATAAGCTAACAAACTGATTTAGCCTAACTATAAAACCCTACGGAAACAGTATTCTATATATGTTAAGAGTGAGAATTACTTGTAAAAGTGATAAAAAGTGATGGGAAAAGGTATTTTCAATCTCCATCCTCACATCCTCCAAAACCCCTCATTATAAGAGACATAGTCAATGGTTCTCAGAATATGCTCATGCTTTACTCCTGGAGCCTATGAATGTAATCGCTCACTTGGCACCTGTACTTAAGGGTGAGGGCCTTGAAATGAAGAGATTATCCTGGGTATTTCATGAGTTGACCTAATCACAGCTGTCTCTTAAAAGCAAAAAAACCTCTGAGGTTGGATGGAGAAGGAAACGGCAGTGGCAGAAGTTACAGAAATTTACTGCATGCAAAGGTTTTTAGATGGGATCCCTGAGCAGGGACTACTGAGGCATCTAAAGCTCACAGAAAGCCTGGAAAGGAATACGGGAAGCCTCTAGGAGGTAAGACCAGGCCCTGCAACTGCAAGGAAATAAATCTGGCCAACAACTTGAATAAGCTTGGAAGAATATTCTTCCCCAGAGCCTCCAGCAAGTAACACGGCCCTGCTGACACCTTGATTTCAGCCTGGAGAGACCCTTGTCAGATTTTCAACTTATAAGATAATACATAGATGTTGTTTTGGGGTTTTTTTAGTTTAGTTTTGTTTTGTTTTCAGGAATTTGTGTGTATGTGTGTGTGGTTCTGAGGACTGAACTCTGAGGTATTCTACCTCTGAGCTACACCCTCAGCCCTATTTTACTTTTTTATTTAAAAACAAGGTCTCACAAGACAGGCATAGTGGCACACGCTTGTAATCCCAGTACTTGAGAGGCTGAGACAGGAGGATTGCAGATTCATGGTCAGCTTCAGCAACTTGTGAAGCCCTCTGCAACTCAGTGGGACCCTGTTTCAAAATAAAGAATAAAATAGGGCTGGGGGTATAACTCAGAGGTAGAATACCCCTGGGTTCAATCCCCAGTAACACACACACACACACACACACACACACACACACACACACACACACACGGTCTCACTAAGTTGCTGAGAACCTCGCTAAATTGTTAAGGCTGACTTCGAACCTTCAATACTCCTGTCTCCGCCTTCCAAGTACTGGGACATCTACTAAATTTGTGGAAATGAGTTAAGGATGTATTAGAAAATTAATACATTCAACATATTTTATTTTACTCATCTACAAAAATCCTAGTGTCATTTCTAAATAGCAAGGAAATTTATCATACACATATTTATTATACTTACAGATATAGACATTAACTTACGTGTATGTGTTTTTAAAATATTCTAAAGTACATTATTAGTATTGATAAGATGGCTATAAATATTCTAATCTAAACATACTAATAAGGCTCAAAATTCAGCTTCCTGAATAGCATCTTTACCAAGTCAGTGGTTGTCTTCTTAAGAAACTGTCATTCTTACACCTAATGACATAAGCAATATGACACCTTTAGACGAAAGAGCGTTCCAACATCTTCATAGCTATCTACTACTTAGTTTTTGTTATTTTTTCTTATCTCTATCTGCTGGAAAACATCTATGCTGCAGTGCCCTTGCAATGAAGTCATTCTGTTTATTTCTTCTCCCCAGTACTTTCCTTTGTCATATAGAAACTAATATAAAAATTACTCTGTGTAATTTTTTTTTTTCGGTACTAGGAATGGAACCCAGGGGCATTCTACCTCCAAGCTACACTCCAGTACTATTTTTTATTCTTTATTTTGAAACAGGGTCTCACTAAGTTGCAGAGAGCCTCACTAAGTAGCTGAGGCTGGCCACAAACTTGTGATCCTCCGGTTTCAGCCTCCCAAGTACTGGGATTACAAGCGTGCGCCACCACGCCCAGCACAGTCCATAATTTTTATTGATAGACTTATTCAAAAAAAAAAAAAAAAAGGAAGAAAGAGCGTAAACATCAAATAAAATGGGAATAGGTGAGTAAAAATAGTTATGTCTATCCTCAACTGAATATCACACAGTTGCTTAAAATTAGAGCCATGAAAATCAATTTTCTACTTTATTAAATAGTTATGACATAAGTGAAGAACTGTTTGAAAGTTTAGCCACTTTAATTATAATTACATAAAAATATGTAGAGATTATAACAAAAACCTAGTCAGTGGTAGAATTAGGGAGACAGAATTATCTTCTTCCTTTTTCTCCAAATTTAATATATTTTACCAAACATGTAAAGTAGCATTAAATTTGTAACCTAATCTACTTGCAGATTCTGCCTTTCATAACACCTTTCTTTCTTTTTTTATTAAGCTGCAGCAACTATTGCAGTGCAGTCTTGGGTGTAGTCCAGCGTGTGTGTGTGTGTGTGTGTGTGTGTGTGTGTGTGTTGGTGGTGGTTCTTTCCATTTGAAAATAAAAACTTCTTGCATTAAAGGATCACATTTATTAGTTCCTTTGCACATAACCATCTATTATAAAGTCCTTCATGCAATGGGCTGATTGTAACAAACAGCTGGCTCTTGACAACTGCATCTCTGAGAATACATGAACATTTTCCATATAAAAGTAATAATAAATAAATAAAGTTATAATTCAAAGAGAGTAATGGAGAATAACATATTCTCATTTATTAATATCTTACATAACACCTGGAAAACCTTCACAATAATCAGTGGACTAACAGCTTGTGCTGCTGCATGTAGAAAAGGAAATAAATAGTTCAAGGTACTGCCAGAGCCTGGACAGAGGAGACGACAAAGCGCCAGTAACGCCAGAGCTTGAGCACCACAGCAATGAGGCTTTCCCCTCAGCCTCCAGTGGGGGAGCCCGATCTACTGAACCATTCTCTAGCCTTTATTTTCATATTTACCACAATACACACAATGAATGCCCACACAATCTTCTGATTCAAAATAAGAATTAATTCAAAAACAAAACACTTCACTGTACCACTATGGAGATGCTAAAGGAAGCTTCTTAAACTGTCTGATACAAAGTTTGTGACAGCATATTTTTTAAAGGAGTAACAGTAATATTTACATATTAATTAAAGGTACTCTGTTAAGAAAATGAATCTTATAAAAGTAGTCTGTAATAATATCAAATGAAGGAAAATGTTTTCATTATTTTAAATGATTTTTAAAGAAAGGTAAGTATAACTATCTGTTTACAAATTCAGGGTTAATCCATGTGATATAGTCTAAGTATTTACTATAAGTAAAACTTCTCCTTGCCATCATGTTTTATTTTTATTTCCTTTCTTATTCATTGTTGGACTGAAATGTGCTAATTAAAATTAGGATAACTAGTTTAACAAACACTTTTAAAATTAGTTATTCTTTAAAAAAAACCTAAATTAGTTATTAAGAACAAAATATTAAATAAAAGCAACTATTACGGTGATCTATAATATGCTGCCCCTCCTCACTTCAAATCTCAAAGTGGACGAATAAAGGGTAAGATAAATATACTGTGGAAAGAGGCATTATTTTTAAGGAAAAAAATTTCAATTACACAATTAAAGTTATCACATGTAGAATATGGGCTAGAAGTGTTCTTCTCTAGTCTCATCTGTGTATTTTATACTTATACACAAGACAATAAGTAAAAATAACAATCTTTAACATCCACCATTGATAGCCTAGTACAATTTTATAAATTTTATTCCATGAGTACTACTGTTAGAGTAGCAAAAATATTTAAGATATTTGTTTACAATAAAATTCTTTATTTATAAGAACATATCCAAAGACCTTTACAGAGCTTAAAAAAAAAAAAAAACAGTACACTAAAAATTCACCCTAGAAAATGCAGTGACATATAACCATGGAGATTATAATAAAATCACAATGAAATATAGGCTCATTAGATGACATGTCTAGTGATTTGTGATTTAAGGAATGCAGAAATAATAATTCATACAAATTCACTCCAGCATTCTGAACACTTTTTCATACAAATTCACTCCAGCATTTTGAACTCTAAGTAAATTCACATTTACTAACTGAAGAATCCTGGTGTCATTTTTTAAAATAGTAAAAACATTTTTTTTTTTTTTTTTCCTGAGACAGGGTCTTTCTATGTTGCCCAGGCTGGCCTGGAACTCCTGGGTTCATAATCCTCCTGCCTCAAGTTCCAGAGTAGCTGGGACTGCAGGCACATGCCACTGTATCAGAGCATTCAACTCCAGGAGAGGGGAGGGCAATGTTCTTCATTAGAAAAATTAGGCCTTCCTAATGAGAACTTTGTCACCTTTTGAAGCAGAAACACTGATAAGTGACCATCTACCATCCTCACTAGGTTCTCCAGAGTATTAAACTAAAAATCTAGTTTGGAAGATATTTTTAAACACCAACCAGTTTATTTCTTGCTCCTACTCCCTCCAACCCACTCTAAAACCTTGCCCTTCATTATTCCCTCTTACCCCCATAGTCCTCATTTCTCCCTTATCCTGTAAATTTGCTCATCTTTTCAACTTTAAGAAAAAAATAAAACACTTTCTTCAACCATGAAGCACATGGACGAAGTCCTCTCCTTCCATGCCCTGAGAATTAAGCTCTGCTGAGAGTGGCCTATGCTCCCTATGTCTCCACAGCCGGGTTTCTCGTTTGTTCCCTGACTGGTCACAGGGCTCAGACTCGTACCTGTACCATCACAGTGCTGTAGCTAGCTGTCCAGTGGCTCCCAGGTGCCTAATCCAACTGGCGCTGCGCAGTTCCGTCCTGACTTCCCTGTGCACTTGACGGCGCCTATCAACCCTTTTTAAAAATGTTTCTCTTAGCATTTTTGATACCACTATCATGTGTTGAGTTCTTTTTTCATTCAAGATCCTCCCCTAGTATTTTAAGGGGTTCTATCTCCCATCTCCACTGCTGCCCACCACAAGTCATTAAAACTCTGATATTCTTGGGGTTCTATTCAAGGCCATTTCCCCTTTTCTTCTCACTCTATACTCTCCTTGGTGGCCTCAACCATTTCCCTGATTTTAAGCACCACCTACACAATAATGACTAGCAACATTCCCCACATGCATCCCAAGGGTATTTTAAGCTTAAAATGTTGAAACTACTGAACTTATCATTTCAGGAACCATGTTCATTCCCTAATCCCCTTGTCTTCCTTTATTCTCCTTCTTAGTTAATGACAACATTTCCCAAGTGAGATTAAAGTTTAGCCCAATCTAAGCATCCAATGTGAGCTACTCCTATGCTAGAAAGTTAAAAACAACAACAAAAAAAGGAAGTCATGGCCTCAATACCTGAGGAAATAATTACCTGAGGGAGACAGTTTAATTGATAAAATTATACACTTGGTGTTTCATTCTAATCATAAGGTTTACAAATTTTGTAACTTGTCTAAGGGCCTAACTCAAATGAAACCACACTTGGAAATTCCGTGATAACAGATGGTGTCTTATTTTTATTCTAAGCACATAATGGAAACTCAGTAACTAATGAATGAATGGATGCTACTTATAAATCAAAATAACCTCATATTTTCATGAGATATTGACGTAAAATGTTTTTCTGGGCTTAATTTACTTTTTAACTAGAGAACTAGATTCAATTGAAAAATCTGTACATATCACTACTACTGTCTCAATAATATATATTAAGCAATATCCCAGATTTTCAGGTTGGCAAAGTGCTACACAAATTCTTTTGAGTGTCTAAGTCCTCTAAAATAATTTGAGAATTTCTCTATATTGCTACATTGTTCAATCTTTATAGGTTTTTGTATCATCTCCCAAATTAGTTTCATTGACAACTTTAATTAAAATGCTATTCATCGTTCCTCTTTGATCATTAGAAGCACTAAACAAAATTAGACCTAACAATGATCTCAGTCTCGACCTTCTAATGTCCATCCCCTCTAGTTAACATTTAAATTACATAGTTCATACAAATCAATGATAATTAACTTTTCCTAACAAGATTATCATTACAATCTCTCAAACCAAATAATTATCCTTTCCAATCTTGACTTAAAAAAATAGATAAAAGGAAAATATTACATTGGGAAGCAGAAAAAGACAATTCAATATCTTTGAAAGCCACATCACAAGGTTACTTTGTAGAACAGCAAAGTGTCAAACTATGCACATCAGCTGCCACCCTACATACAGATGTCTCTGGCATGGTAATAAAATGAGGAACCATTTGGTTTAATAATAATAAAAAACCAACATCAGTTGGTACTTTTGCATGTAGCATCTAGCCCTGGTTGCTAGGCAACCAGTCATGAGTGAACTCCACAGAGAATAAAAGCCCTAATCGAATGTACAGTTTGTACAAGTTTCAAGGACTCTAGGAGATGTGTCAGTAGTTAATCTAAATTCCAGGTGACAATTACCATACTGAAATGGAGGGAGGAGACTCCATCATTATCTCACAGAATCAAGTGTTAACGAGGGATAAGATTCAACCCTTTAGGTTTGGATCTTTTGAACCACTGGTTTTATAGGAAATAAATTAACAATTTGATTTATAAAATATAAAAATTTTATACAGAAGGAAACAACAAAACATGACTGATATAACTTCCTTTTGTTTATTCAAATATATACATAGCCAGATACTCTCCTAGCTACTAGAAATATAAATAAGAAAGTTACTTTATAAGCTCTTAAAGCAGCTCATGCTATAATGGGAGAATCAGAGAGTAAACAATATCAAATTCTGCAATATGAAGGAGATTATGGGACATTATAAAAACACCTATAAAAGGGATTTGACTCAGACTAAAGCAGAAAGAAACAAACGGTCAGAGAAAAAATATCAGAGGAAGTGACACTCAAGCAAAAGGACACACAAAGTTAGCTAAATTAAAAAAAGTAGAGAAAGGGAGAAATATATGTATATATAAGAATATGTATATAAAATACATTGAATATGAAATTTTTTGAAATCTATTTTAAAATTATATATGTATAGAAATTCATACATATGAATTATGAAAATTCATACATAAATAGATGTAACGGGGAAAGGTATTTGCAAAGATATGAAAGTAAGCTAGCAAAGACATATCATATTAGAGGAACTTCATGGCACTGGGTGGGGCTAGAAATTAGGGTCCCAGTGTTGAAAAAAGAGACAAAAGAAACAGAAATGTCAGGCTCCTACTAGTAGGGATTAATATGCCATGTAAGGAGCTCAGACTTCATCCAAAATGAAACTGGAGAGGCAGAGTGGGCGCTAAGCTAAGGAATAATATAATCATATATGGCAATGATATGATATGTACTGGAGAGGACAAAGCAGGCATCAAGGAGAATAGACAAGAGGCTGTTATAATAAAAGAGAAACTCAGGAGACAAAATCTCCAAGGGAATTGGATGGGGAGGCCAGAGGGCTGGACAAAAGACTAAACATGACACTTCAGTTTCTTAACAGAGCTCTAGGAAATTGAATAACTGCATTAATATGTAGGCGGAGCAGACAACCAGGTGAAAACCAAAAATATTGAATTCTAGACTAGAAAGAGAACTAATAAAAGTAATGGATGGAAGCAGTGCTGGGCACACAGTGGCTTAGTGGGGGAGGGAAAGCTTCCTTCCAAGGAGCTGAAAGAAATTCTCCCACTGAATTTAAGAAAAGCAGGCACGGCTATCCAACAAACTTGCAATCTTAGCCTTGTGTTTAAGGATATAGCATATTCATTTTGGATCTTTCTGTAAAGTTAGTAATGTCTATTATTCATTTTAACTTAAATTTATTAAGTTAGGTCTATACATATCCCTTAAAATAAGAGTTTTCTTTTTGTGGCACTGGGGATTGAACCCAGGGGCATTCTACCTCCAAGCTACACCCCCAGTCCTTTTTTTTTTTCTTTGGTAGTACTGGGGAGTGAACTCAGGGGCATTCTACCTCCAAGCCATAACCCCAGCCCTATTTTTTATTCCTTATTTAGAAACAGGGTCTCACTAAGTTGCAGGAGGCCTCACTAAATTGCTGAGGCTGGCTTCAAGCCTGAAATCCTCCTGTCACAGCTTCCCAAGTACTGGGATTACTAGGTGTGTACTATCACGCCTGGCTGTATTAAGAGTTTTCTACAGTATCTAAAGTCAAGGGTAACAAGTAGATTTCACTAAGAACTTCAATCTGATTAACAGAATTCAAGCAACAACAACAAAAATAAAATAAAATCGGGGAGGGGGGCAGACTGGAAAAACTGTCGGCTTAGAAGAACTCACAATTTTTTTTTTTTTTTCAGTACTGGGGATTGAACTCAGGGGCATTCTATCTCTGAGCTACACCCCCAGTCCTATATTTTATTCTTTATTTTGAAACAGGGTCTCACTAAATTGCAGAGAGCCTCACTAAGTAGCTGAAACTGGCTGCAAACCCAGATCCTCAATCCAGTCTCAGCCTCCCAAATGCTGGGATTACAAGCGTGTGCCAACCACACCTGACTAGAATTCATAATATTGTAGTAGTTCCCCAAAAACAAATTAAAAGAAAAGTTCTGTGGGGCAAATTGAGATAGGAAGCCTATGGGGAAATGCTAGTAGACAACTCAGAGAGCACATAGTCAGGTGAAACTCAAAAATATTGAATTCTAGAATAGAAAGAGAACTAATAAAAGGAATGAATGGAAGCAGTGATGGGCACACAGTGGCTTAGTGGGGGAGGGAAAGCTCTCCTCCAAGGAGTTGAGAGAAAGTCTCTCACCGAATTTAAGAAAAGCAGGCATGGTTGTCCAACAAATTTGCAAACTGAGCAGAAAATCAGCTCAGGTATGGTGAGTTGAGCCAGCACAGGAGAAAGTCCCAGCACTCGCCAGGAGAGACAGTTCAGGCAGGGGAGCTACAACAGCTTAAAGAGGCTCTGCCTTCCCAAGTTTATCTGCAGCTTGCCTTGGTTTTTCCTATCTCCCTATTTTTTTTTTTTTTTATCTTGTTCTTGTTATACTTGCTTTTGGAATAGCAAGACTGCACAGCCATTCAGGCTCTACTTTCACTGGGTCAGTGGTACTCATGCCACGAGTCCGTCTGGACACTGGAATGAAACTGTAACACACTGGGGAGAAACTCAACGTGCCTAAGGAAGCCCTGGCAGCCAATCTATCAGTCTGTGGAGCAGTG
This sequence comes from Graphiurus murinus, assembly GCA_004027655.1. NCBI lineage: Eukaryota > Metazoa > Chordata > Mammalia > Rodentia > Gliridae > Graphiurus > Graphiurus murinus. The sequence goes on from PVLC010003455.1 coordinate 19,283, forward strand.
TGAAGAGCTTTCACTTTAAATTGGTGTTCTGATCTCCGGGATAAGGAATGTGGCTGACAGGGCATGGAACTGGGACAGATCAGAGTCAGGAGTAAAAAGGTGACACCACCACCACCCACACACCACCTCTCCCACACCTTGGAGTATAGACTCACACAACCCACAAATGTTCCCCCAGCACAAAGACAGAGGCTGGCTGAATGAGGGTAGACACCACCCAGACCAGTTTTCAGGCAGAGTGAGTGAGGACACTGGCCAGTGCCCCCCCCCCCCCCGGGCTTTCTTTCCCACCCCATCACAGTAACAAAGCCGTCTTGAGGGGGAAATCTGTGCTGAAATAGACAGTGCTCCGCACTAGAGGTTGCCAGGCAAGAGGGGCAGAGCTCAGCACACAACTCCCCTAACAAGTCTGGCTAGTGTGGGACAGAGCTAAGAAAAAGCAAACAGCAGGATTTTGCTATCACCCAAACTTCTTCCATAGCTGGGAAGTTTTCCAATCAAAACTCCAGAAATGCCTCCATTTCAAAAACTTCAACAAAAAGAAAACCAAATCTCTGTAGGACAAGACTGCATTAGCTGGTTGATGTAAACAGATTCCCAATGTCTCCCCATATTTTGCATGTTATCAGAGTTCTCTCTAGTTTTTTGTATTTTGTCAATTAATTGGATCTTCTCTCAGTACCTCTTTTCTTTTCTCCCATCCCCATTTCTTCTCCCCTCCATCCTTTTTCTCTCATTTTAACAACTCCCTTCTTTCCCATATCCTTTTTCTTTTGTTTTTTCCCTTTTTTTCTGTTTTCTTTATGTTTTATCTCTTCTTTCAATTCAACTTAGGATACTATCATTCATTCTTGATCTTTCCAGCCTGTTCTAATTATTTCCCACCTACATTTCGCATTGGTTAATAGAGAGCATCAGTAATACAATATATATTGATGATGTAGTTTGTTTTCATATTACCACTGTTATTAGCATTTACTCTCTTCTTTCAAAGAAGTACTGGTGATTGAACCTAAAACTTTGAAATGGATCAAATGTTTGAAATGGGAGGTGCTGGGGAATGAATTTGACAAAATTATATGATGTGCACGTATGAATTATCATAATGAATGTCACTATTATGTATAATTATAATGGACAAGTAAAAAACTAATAAAAAAGAAAGAAAAAATTTCGTATTTCAGTAATTGAAGGCATTTTAATGACTTTGACATACTTTACCCACATTAAAGCACTTATATTTAAAAGCATAACGAGGCTGCACTTTGTATTACCTGAGGTGGTTGAGCAGAGGCTGAAGTCTCTCATCTGACTGCACAGTAGGCAAGGACCTGGCTGTTAACTGAAAAGAGAAGGGAGCATTAGTAAAAAGAACAAAGGCCAAACATTAAACAGATATGAATGCTAAATGCTAAATTCTAAATAGGGCCTGAGAGAATAGACCAGAGAGGCAGTACTAAAAAAAAAAAAAAAAAGTTTCTTTTATAAATCAAGGAATTATTACATAGAAAGCTGATTTATTATGTGATTAAAGATAACTACATGGCTGTAAGGATGTACGGTGTATCACTGATCTTAGAACTAAAGAAAAAGGGAAGCAAAAGAAAAAGAGGGAGTACTCATATGAGTTCATGAAAAAGACTCTACTTGTGAAAATTTTACCTGCATAAATAAAAACTTAAAAAGTTCTAATATTAAAATGTATAACAACCAATCTTATAGTACTAAAGCCAGTAAGAATTATGATGTTGAGGAAAGGGACTTTCATTTATAGCAGAGCCTCTTTGGAATCACTTACATATAAAAGTGTGTACACATATACTCCACCAGGCATTCCTTAATTTTGACTACCACATTACTACAAAGACCCAAGGACATCTCTGAAGTATACAAAAGTGAACCAAAATATTTAATATTGAAATACGACTTCAAGTTGATCTAAGAAAAAAAGAGAGTGAAAACCAAAATCTTTCTGTTAAATATTATGCTATAAGCAGACAGTATATCATGGAAATGTGACTTTCTGATTTATTTTTATTCCAAAATTAACTATTTCTATGTATATCTACTTTCCTCTCTTTTCTTCACTTATAAAACTTTTTCTCAAAGTATTTAAAGATATTCATCCAAAGTAATCAGATAGCTTGAAGTAAAAATAATAAAACAACAAAACAAAATAGATCAGAACAATTCTTGCATTCTATTAATAAACCGTTTGATAATTCTCTGAAGAGGACCTTAAGAAAAGCAACAAACTAAAAGCTATCTCTTGGTGTTATATAGGGTATCTTCACTCTAACTTTTCATACATTAAATAAAGTTTTCTCAAAATGAAAACCAGCCGGGCGTGGTGGCACACGCTTGTAATCCCAGTACTTGGGAGACTGAGACAGGAGGATCACAGGTTCCTGGCCAGCCCCAGCTACTTAGACCCTCTGCAACTTGGAGAGACCCTGTTTCAAAGTAAATAATAAAAAATAGGGCTGGAGATGTAGGTTGGAGGTAGAATGTCTCTGGGTTCAACCCCCAGTCAAAAAAAAAAAAATAAAAAAGAAAATCAGATATTTAATTCAAAGCTATTTTTATACTATACAAATAGTAGAACTATTTGTAAAATATACCTGTTAAAAATTAACAAAATGTCACATATTTTATTAAATCATATTAATTACAATGGAAAATTCCTCCAATTTTGTACAATAGTCAACATAGGTCAAAATTAATGATTAAAATACAGTAAAACAATACAATTAGTATACTGCAATCTTAGCACAACCAATAGACTTTCAGTATCTATGAGAGATGTTAAATCTGGTATTTCTTTCTTTTTTTTTTTTTTTTTTTTGCGGTACTGGGGATTGAACTCAGGGGCATTCTACCTCTGAGCTATACTCCCAGCCCTATTTTTTATTCTTTATTTTGAAACCAAGTCTCACTAAGTTGCAGAGTGCCTCACTAGGTAGCTGAGGCTGGCCGCGAACCCGGATCCTCTGGTCTCAGCCTCCCGAATGCTGGGATTACAAGCGTGCGCCACCACGCCCGGCTCAAATCTGGTATTTCATAACATAAATTTTATCAAGGTTGTCTAGTTTTATAAACAAAATACTTTAATATATCCCGCATCTATTAATGCCAAATCCCTCTATAAAATGTAATTTTCATTGCTCAAGACATTTTATGACTCAGAACTAAAACTATGATCTAAAACGATTTAAATGGTTGATCTAGATGTTTCCAAAGTCAATTCTCTGAAAACAGAGCAGGCAAACTGGGATTTTTCAGTTGCTTCTGTCAACTAAATAGCATGCTTCTAATTAAATTGTCTTTTCTAACTAAAAGCAAACAAACAGAAGCATCTCAGTAACTTTCTAGACAGCTTTCCATTCCATATAGGAAATGCTTCTCAAACCTTTCCCTTCTTTTTAATTTCAGCCTTCATTTCCTTTTTCCTAAACTGTTAATATATCTTTACTCACTATTATTACTGCCTCAATTCTTGCTTCCTTCCTAATTTATTCTCCACCCAGGTCAGAGTCAAATATTCAGATTGGAAGTTAAACTCTCCTTTAATTAAGATCATCTAGTAATTCCCGTAGGCTCTCAGGATAAAGTTATTTGAATGGTCTTCCATCAAAGATTTTCTGAAAAATTTCCTTTGAGGCCACATTACAAAACACCAAGCACTGAGCGAGTGACTGATCACACTCTTGCCAACTCCACAAGACACAATGGTGGAATATCGGGTAGGCATTTGCCATTGGTCCAGCTTCCGGAACACTTTGATCTGTGATTTGAGTGTTTCATTCTCTCAGCCACTCCCCTGCTTCCAACTTACTGTCAATTTTGAATCTCTAGCAAGAATGATTCCTTAGCCGGGCATGGTGGTGCATGCCTGTAATCCCAATACTTGGGAGGCTGAGACAGGAGGATCTAAGGTTCAAGACCAGCCTCCACAACTTAGTGAAATTCTCAAGAACCTAGTGAGAGACCTTGTATCAAGATAAAAAATAAAACAAATAAATAAAAAGGGCTGGGGATGTAGCTCACCGGTAGAATGTCCCTGGGTTCAATCCCCCGTACCAAAAAAGAAAGAATAATAAACTAATGATTCCTAAACCAGGGATCAATGCTCTGAACAAAATGTATTCCAAAAGTTTTGCTTTCAACTTTTAAAACAATTAGCATTTTCAAAAAACAGCACATCTCTTCATGTTGAGATGAAGCAATAAAGCTATTCCAAAGCTCTTTAAAGTGGCAAACCCATCTGCTGACCTTATGCTGACAGAAAGTGAACTACTTTAGAGACTACTGGCTCCGTCATTTCTTTTGAAGTCTCACTCTACGCTTGTAAAGCTACTCTTTACATTCATTCCACTATGCAGGGCACTGCATCCCCAGTAGCACTTGCAACATAAGAGCTGTTTAACAAATATTTACTAAATGTGTGACAAATACAAGAACTTGCAACTGTGTAATTCCATTAATTGCTGAAAATGAAAGTGCATCTCTGCATTTTATAGTTAAAGCTTTTCAAATTTCTGCTTTGAGTAAAATTAAGTCTCACTCAAAACTAAACTAAATCATAATTATCAGCCTTTCAAGAAAACAATACACTATCAAAACAAGACTTTTAGCATTAGAAAAAAACAAAAAAAAATTAAGATTTTTATCACTTCCTCTAAAACTTGATATGCTATACTATATGTATATTTATCTAGGTTAAATAGACTTTGGTTTTCAAATTTTAGGGTTTTTTTTTTCTTTTTATAGAAAACACAACAATATCATTTATGTGTAAATCACCAAGAATGAAAGTCAAGAAGATCTGGCACAGTACATGTATGTCTATAAGCTCTCTAGGTGTGTTGCTTGAGTTAGGGCTATTTGATGGGAACCATCATAAAAGCTGTCATTACTAATAGCTTATTTTTTATTGTTCAGAGGTTAAAGGTGAGTTAAGATGTCCTTTCCTTATTAATATAGCTAGTATATTTAAAACCAGTACAAGGTTTGTGTTTTTTAGATAAACATAACAGGTTACTGGGTTTGTTTGTTTGTTTTTTTGTGGCACTTAAGAATGAACCTAGAGGCATTCTACTCCTGAGCTATACACCCAGCTCATTTTTTAATTTTTTGTTTTGAAACCAGAAGCTCACTAAATTGCTGAGGCTGGTCTTGAACGTGTGATCCTCCTGTCTTAGCCTCCCAACTACTGGGATTACAGGCATGCACCACCACACCCAGCTTGTTTATTGATTTCTAAGTAAATCTTGTTTTAAACACTGGTATTAATGAGTAAGTCTTACATTTTGACACATATTCAGGTATGAAACATAATAATATATTTTGCCAACTAATAATCTTCCCATAAATGCCAATAAATAACACATGTGAAGGAACAAGAGACAAAAGAAAGTCAGGAGGTGTCTGGTGCAACCTTATCATCTTATATCAGAGGAAACTGGGGTTCTTTGGGCCATAAACAGCTAATTATGGGTGCACACAGGGCTTGTGCTAGCACTGGATATCCGGACTCACACAGCACAGGCATTTCCTCTGCCACGCCACCATTCAGAGCATCCCACACATCACAGATGAGCTGGCCAGAGCCTTCTCCTGAGCCCCCTCACTTCACAAAATAGAACGGTGTTCTTTAAAATTCACTTTATCCATGAACTTTCAGTCTTGAAGGTGTCAAATTTTCGCATAATGGTTCCTTCACATCATTTGGGATTGGCTCAGATGTCACCTACTCAGACAGACTTTCCCTAACCACTATTGGCAAAGCAGCACTCTCTCCATGGGCATTCTATTATCAGGTACCTAGCAACATTTGTCACAACCTGAAATTATTTATTAATTTTATTACTTGACTCCTACTCTTCCCATAAGAATATAAGCTCCACCAAGGCAGGATCTTTTCTGTCTTGTTCACCACTTTTCCCTCATTGCTTAAAACAACATGTGCTATGGCATGCAGTAAGAACTCCATAAATATTGTAGAGTAAATAAGAGGTTCACCCCTCTCAAATATTTCCCAGAGAGGCATGAGTGTACAAGTCTGCCCTAGACACTGGTCCTCTTAGTCTTGCATTTCCAATGTCTTCATTAGTAAAATGACCTATCAACTAGAAGGGCCACACACATTTCTCCTTTTATTCCCAGCTAAATGGACTGCCTAAAGTTCTTCATTTAAATGGAGGACAAGTGGTCCACGGTTGAAACTGTGGCTCCCTTGTTCAAAGAAAACAAGCAGCCCAAACTATCAGTTCAAAACTCAAATAAAGGACAAACATATACATATATGAGTACATACAAAATATGGGTGTGCTATATGGAGGCACTGCCAGAAAATAAATCATGACTTAGTTCTTTCCTTATATTCTTTGGCTTTTAGGTTTTTGATAAAAGTTTTTTATTACTAAACGATACTAGAAGATATTAGTTGTTATTTCTGCCTTTGTATTTTTAATTTTTAACTTTTAAAAATTCATTTAAAAATTTTAAAGTCTTTTATAATTAATATCTATTTTTTAAAAAATTGCCAAGTCTGAGAATGTCTCAAAAATTTATAGTAAGAGTCAGACTATGTATATGTAAAACTCACTTAGACCAATGTAAAGAAATAGCCTTTATCATTTAAATCACATGCTGAAATTAAAATGTGTGTTTAAACACCATTCAAGTTATCATTGCTAAATATATGGGTTGCAGCTTTTGATGGTAAGTATTTTGAAACGGAATCCACAATAATTCTCTTCTATCTTTTCAAGAGTAGCAAACAGAAAATATTTTCTTCTTAAAATTTTCATGTATGACATTAGGCAGGGATAGAGCCCAAGATGGCATCTGAGTGAAACACCTCTCCTCAGGAACTGTGCGCTTGAATCAAATCTGCCATAAAGGCAACTTCTTGACGGAAGAAAAAAAGCAACAAAAAAGCAAACAAAACAACGGAATTTGACCTACAACTAAAGAGACCCCAGAAAGCCAACCAGGGAGAGCAAAGGAGCCCGACCATGCGGCAGCGGTGCCAAGCCGCAGAGCCGCGGCAGCTGTTAAGCCCCAGCACAATTCACAATTGCCAAACTATGGAAACAGCCAAGACGTCCATCAACAGATGAATGGATTACAAAACTATGGGATATGTACACAATGGAATTTTACTCAGCCATAAAGAAGAACAAAATCATGTTATTTGCAGGGAAATGGATGCAACTGGAAAACATTATGTTAAGTGAGATTAGTCAGTCACAAAGAGTAAAAAAGCATATGTTTTCCCTAATATGTGGATGCTAGGGAGAAGATGGGGCATAAGAGAGACTTCAGATGAAAAAGGAGAAACCCTAGATAAGCAAAGGAGTTGACTTAACTGAAGGGGATGGATGGGGGGAGGGGGCACCCTAATGCACATGATGTACTTTCACAAATATATCAAAGTCAATCACTAAACTGAACTTGAGAAGGAGGGAGGGCGAGGGAGTGGAGTGGGAATTGGGGAAGGGATTAAATGAGAAATGTGGGCATATATGGCTTTATCAGCTTCTACCTAACAAAGATGTATGGTTACAATGCACTGATTATTATAAAAATATATAAAATTTTTTTTCATGTATATTAAATCTCTTTAACATAGCTAAAAATAAAGTTGATCAGTGTGGAAAAAGTAATTTTTAGAATTATGCTCTCAATTCAATAGGACTTTCTAAAAATTCTGGAAAGGAAGCAATTTTGGCTATATCTAGGGAAAGCGAAAGGAAAAGGGGGACCAGGGATGACTGAAGCTTCAATTTTCTCAGTGATAATCTTTCCCTTTTCTTAAATGCAAATAAAGAAAGTTCTAAAGCAAATATGGCATTATTTATGTTAATTAGTCCCTGGAGGTAAGTATATGGTTGTTTGCTATAACATTTTGCCTACATTTGTGTTGAAATAGTTGGGGAAAGGGAAAGAGTGAGGGACTGCTTTTCTAGCAGTATGAGAAATGCCACGGAAGAGGGCAAGGAAATTAGTTAAGAGGTTGGGACATGCTATGATCCAGGCATCCAAGATAAAGACTCAAATTATGGCAGAGACAGTAGTGATAGAAAAGAGGACATAAACATGAAGAATATGAAGGAGTGTTTCATAGGACTTTGTGACTAAAAAAGGAGAAGATATGGAGGAAATAAGGTAGGCTTAATTCAGGGGAAATAGTGGCTATAGAAGAGGAGATTAGGGTAATAAGGATAATAAGTTGAGTTTTAGGCATAGTGAATTTGAAGTATTTTTGAGTACCTAAAATGCAACTGAATATAAGATAGATTTAGAGCCCAGGATACAAGGCTGAAGAGTGACATGCTAATGTTATCAGCAAATAAGTTAAGAAAAAAAAGTAAACTGTTTAACCCCATTAGTTCCTGTATTATATGCATTAAGCTGGGATGTCCAGCCACCATTGCCCAGGAGGAGGCTAGTAGAGCACTGTGTTGAGGGTACATTCTGTAGGGGGGAAAAGTAGTATGCTTCTTTTCCATTGCTAGGTTCAGGCTGAGATACTTATTACCAAAGACAGATTAACAGAGAAAAGCATACAAATTAATTTAATGTAAATTTATATGACCCAAGGAACTTCAGAAATGAAGACCCACAGAACCAGGGAATCCTGTGTGTTTTCACGGACAGTTGTGTGGAAGTATGACTACAGGACAAGAAGGTATGAAAGTATAATCTAATGGTAATAAACAGGGGAACTTAGCAAGACCTATTTGTTAGATTCTTCTGTTCCTGTGCCTTTTGAAATAAAGACATTTGGTTTTTTTATAAATGGGGGAGGGGGTTGCTCTATAATGGCGGTTTTAAGGCTGCTTCAATAAAGGTGAGGAGGTTAAAAGTGACTTTCCCGCCTCTGTCATCTCCTCAAGCCAAGGTAGTATGTCCTGAACCCCATTAGTTCCAAACCATATCCAGGAAACAATATAGGACTGATTATCAATGTTTGCTTTGGGTATGGAATGGCCGATTATATAATATATATATATATATAATATCATGATATATGAGATAAGTATCTATTATACTCAGTTGGAGCAAGATAATAAAAGAAACAAGGAATAGTATAAATGGACTTAAAAGTTTATAGTACTGATTATAAGCAATCATAGGTTTACCAGAAAGAGAACACAACCAGTACCTCCATTAACTCTGTTGTTGCACACCTGAAATAAATGCATTTTGCTTTGTGAAAAAATATTCCCCAAGGGAAGCACTCTGTCTCCAGCTGTGTAGCTGACTGTTGCTCCCAAAACCCTAAAGGAGATTTTTGCTGTCAACCAATTGCTATTTTTTGACATAATTTTTTAAAGGGGCTGATAAAAGGTTGGTAGGAAGAAAATATTTTTCATAATTTTGTTCTCCAAGTGATGGGAATGAAGGGAAGGAACATGAATAAACAAGGAGGTAAATACATAGGCAAATAGAGTCAATGAACATTTTTTAAAACAAAGGTGGTTCAGTAAGTTGAAAATGAAGAACAAGAGGATGGCTTCCTTTTATAATAATAAATCCCTTCTCTCTGAGCTTACCCAACACTGGCTAAATTAAAACACATAAAAATGACAGGAAAATAATGCTCACTTGGAAAATATTGCTCAATTTCGTTCTCTGGTGTTTTCACCCTCTACCACTCACTTCACTTTCTTACAAAACTCAAGCAGAATGACAATATTCAATGATATCAAAGCTATATCTTAACAGAAATCCAAGACAGGTAATCAGCACCAGTTAGGCTCCTTCTTTTCATATAATATTGTTCTACAGAAATAAGCAGAAGAGTGTTCTCTCCCGGCGATATTAGGGCAGTGGTGCTTATGGATGTCTACAAATGACCGAGAGAATAAAAATTTAGATATTTTAAGTAAAAACAAATAGGAAATATTCCTTAAAGTATCTTTATATTCACATTTCATGCCAGATCTAGATGACCCTATTATAACTTTCTAAGGGTAGCAAATCAAAATCTACTAAATAAAAGATGCATGGATTATGAATATATATACTCTAAATGTGATTTATAGATTAAGAATATAATTTTTGAAACCAAAAGGCAACAATTTTTTTAACAGCCCTCTCAATTAAAAAAAAAAAAAAGATCAGCTTTAGAGAGAACATGTTGTTCAACAGAACTATCACTTTTATTACTGGGACCAAGGCAGATGTCAAATAAAATTAACTTTTACAAGCAGCTGCTCTTTTAACTTCATTGGTTTTAACAACAGAAAATCCTGTGTCTTTTTGAACTACGTTTCCTTATAATAGCAACAGATCCCAACTATAAGCCCCAGACTGTGAAATTCCCATTATATTCCCCTTTGCTCCTGGAACCAAATTTGTTCCCCAGTTTCAAGTTCTCCCTTGGCAGGCTGGGATGCTATTAATCACTAATCCGAACAGTCTAGTGCTTGGATGCCCAGGGAACTTTTTGGTTTTCATAGGGTTCTTGAAAATATTATCACACTTGATCTTCACAACAGAGATGGCTTCGTCAGTACAATGCCTCGGTACATGGAAATCTATCAGCTGGCCACAAACCTGATTTTCAATATGTAAGCTCTGCTAACCGACCATTGGCCTTGTCAAGCAAAATGCATAGGTTCCATCTGAGCTCTAAACATGCCAGGTTGTTTAATTTCCAAAGAATATTAAACAGTGCAGAGTTAACAAGATATTTCCAGTTCAGGGGGCTGGATGATATAAAAAACTGAGGAAACAAACCTGGGAATCATGCAAGCAGACATCCCAGTGCTGATTTTTGATGATGAAACCTATGGTGTGAAAAGCAGCTTGTTATTCAAAGCCCAACCTAAGCACCTTACTGACGCTCTACATCATTTAGAAATGTAAAACAACTGCTTGAGCAGGGGAGAAAAAGGTATTAAGAGATATGCAGTGATAATACACACGGATCATTGAGTTTTCTCCTTAGAGTAAAAGCTCTCATAAAATCCTTTTACTTCTAGAATACTCTGATAATTCTGGTTCAGAATTTTGAAGCTATAGCAAATAGTTTCTCAGACTTCTCATCAACAAATCAAGGATCTGGTGACTGGAATTCAACATATTTTGTTTTTCATGTTGGCACCCATGAGATTGAGCTGTCAACCTTTTGTTTGACCTCTTAAAGGCCTGCTCTGATAGAAGAAGGATGCAGCAAGACAACGAGCCATCCCTAGTGTTTTTACCACACGGCACTCTGTTAGGAGTTCTATATAACTTCAAATCCTCACAAAATCCCCAACAGTGATATTGTCTTAAACTGGTCAATCAAAGGTACCTAGAACATCTAAGGAAAGTGAACAGGTAACCTTTAATGTCCTAATCATCAACTGGTTTTGGTCTCATGTAGTTATCTTAAAAATTATGTAAAATTTCATTTGACTCTAGAACCTGTTCTTCTTGTTTTTACTATAATGTTTAATTATTTTGCTACTGAATAAAACAATTATTTTACCACTGGGTTATCTTATGGGCTTATATACTTACTCTCTAATATATTCAGCACCATATATATTTGGCAATCTTATTACTTTTTTTTTCAATTTCCTGGTATATATTTTTTTAATTGGTGCATTATAATCCTACATATTTGTTAGATACAAGCTGGTAAAGGCATACAAACACACATTTCTCATTTAACCCTTCCTCAATTCCCACCCTACTCCCTCGCCTCCCTCCTTCTCAAGTTCAGTTTAGTGATCCACTTTGTGTGTTTGTGAAAGTACATCATGTGCATTAGGCTTTTTCCCTCCCCCCTCCTCATCACCTTCAGTTAAGTCACCTTCTTTGTTCATTTAAGGTTTCTCCTTCTTCATCTAGAGTCCCTCTTATGACCCATTTTCTCCCTAGCTTCCACATATTAGGGAAAGCATACGATTTTTTACTTTTTGTGACTAATCTCACTTAACATAATGTATTTCAGTTCCACTCATTTCCCTGCAAATGACATGATTTTGTTCTTCTTTATGGCTGAGTAAAATTCCATTGTGTACATATCCCATAGTTTTGTAATCTATTTATCTGTTGATGGGCATCTTGGCTGGTTCCATAGTTCTTCAATTGTGAATTGTGCAGCTATAAACATAGATACACATGCATCAATTTGACAGTTTGGTTTCCATTCTTTTTGGTAGATACCCAGAAGTGGTATTGCTGGATCATACGGTGGGTTCATTGCCATTTGTCTGAGAATCCTCCATACTGTTTTTCAAAGTGGTTGCACTAATCTGCAATCCCACCAACAATGTATTAGGGTTCTCCACACCCTCGACAGCATTTGTTGTTGTTTGTGTTTTTGATGATTGCCATTCAAATTGGGGTTAGGTGAAATCTCAAGGTAGTCTTGATTTGTATTTCTCTGTTTGCTAATGATTTTGAACATTTCCTCATACATTTATTGGCCATTTGTATTTCTTCTTTTGTGAAGTGTCTATTTATTACTTAAAAAAAAAAACATATAGCCGGGCGTGGTGGCGCACGCTTGTAATCCCAGCATTTGGGAGGCTGAGACCGGAGGATCCAGGTTCGAGGCCAGCCTCAGCTACCTAGTGAGGCACTCCGCAACTTAGTGAGACCCGGTTTCAAAATAAAGAATACGAAATAGGGCTGGGGGTGTAGCTCGGAGGTAGAATGCCCCTGAGTCCAATCCCCAGTACCGCAAAAAAGGAAACAAAACAAAACAAAACAAAACAAAAAACATATTACTACATTTTTACCTCTTATAACCCCTTTGAGAATTTCATTGTGTCATTTGATAATTTTATCACAATTACAGAGATAGCCCTGACATTTGTTTCAGTCACAGATCTTTATATGCAGAGATTACAAAACCCATTTAAATCCCTAAAGTTTTTATTCATTCAATAAATTTGCGCGGTAAATAACTGAAGTTCTAAAGTTCCTTACTCGGCTGCTTGCAAGAAATTTACCTTACAGCCAAAGATATCCATACGCTAAAGGTGAAAGGACTGAAAAGGATATACCATGCAAATGGAGACCAAAAACAAGCAGGGGTAGCAAAGCTCATATTCGACAAAACAGACTTTAAGCTAAAGCATACCAGAAGAGACAAAGCAGGTCACTTCTTGTTAATAAAAAGAATAATCCATTCTTTTATTATTAATAAAATGATGGTAAACATTTATGCCCCAAAGGTGGGAACACCCACTTTTATAAAACAAACTCTTTGGGACATCAGGTCTCAAATAGATCCAAATACAGTAATATTAGGCGACTTCAACACACCACTCACACCACTAAATTGATCTTGCAGGCAAAAGATGAGTAAAGACTCTACAAACATAAAGAACACTATAAACCAAATAGACCTAATAGACATATACAGAATATTTCAACCAACAACAGCTGAATACACATTCTTCTAAACTGCTCATGGAATCTTCTCCAAAATAGAACACATTCTAAGCCACAAAGCAAGTACCAGCAAATTCAAAAAATGTAATATAATTCCTTGCATCTTCTTAGATCACAAGGGAATGAAAATAGAAATCAACAACAGGAAGACCAAAAGAAATTACATAAATACATAAAGACTGAATGATACACTCTTGAATGAGGACTGGTTCAGAGAAGAAATACAAGGAAAATATAAAAATTCCTGGAATTAAATTAAAATACAGACACGACATGCGAAAATCTATGGGACATGTTGAAGGCGGTTATAAGAGGAAAATGTATAGTACTGAGTGCCCACATAAGAAAAACAGAGAGTCACCAAATAAACAATCTAATGACACACCTCAAGGCCCTGGAAAAACAGGATCAGTCTAATCCTAAAGCCAGTAGGAAGGCAGGAGATAATTAAAATCAGAACAGAAATCAATAAAATAAAGGAAAAAATACAAATGATCAACAAAACAAAAAAGCTGGTTCTTTGAAAAGATTAATAAGATTGACAAACCCTTAGCCAACCTAATCAAAAGAGAGAATCAACTCAAATTATTAAAAACAGAAATGAAAAAGGAGACATCACCACAGACAGTGAGGAAATCCAGAGGATCATCAGAAACTATTTTGAAAATTTATATTTCAATAAACTGGAAAACATGGGAGAAATGAACAGATTTCAAGACACAACCTACCTAAATTGAACCAAGAAGCTACAGAAAACCTTAACCAACCAATAGCAAGAAAAGAGAAGCAGCAATAAAAAGCCTTCCATCAAAGAAAAGCCCAGGTCCAGACAGCTTCCCAGCTAAATTCTACAAAACCTTTACAGAACCCAATACTTCACAAGTTATTCTGTGAAACTGAAAGAGATGGAATTCTTCCAAACTCCTTCTATGAGGCCAGTGTCACCTCAATACCCAAACCAAATAAAAACACCTTAAGAAAAGAAAATTAGAGACCAATATCATTGATGAACATAGATGCAAAAATTCTAAACAAAATATTAGCCATTTGTATTCAAAACCACATCACAAAAATTTTACACCATGGCCAAGTTGGTTTCATCCCAGGAACGCAAGGCTAGTTCAATATATGCCAATCAATACATGTTATTGGCCACATAAATAGAACCAAGGACAAAAATCACATGATCATCTCAATAGACACTGAAAAAAGGATTTGACAAAATCCAACACCCATTCACGTTAAAAAAAAAACAAAACACTGCAGAAAATCAGAATAGGAGGAATGTAACTCAGTATCATTATGGCAATATACAATAAACCCAAAACCAACACCATATTGAATGGAGAAAAACTGTAGGAATTCCCTTTAAAATCAGGAACAAGACAAGAATACCCACTATCACCACTCCTTAGTCCTCAAGACTCTTGCCAGAATAATAAGACAAGAAAAGGATATCAAAGAGATTCAAATAGGAAAAGAAGAATTAAAATTATCTCTATTTGAAGATGACATGATCCTATATTTAGAAGACTCAAAAAACTCATACCAAAACACTACTAAAGCTGATTAACAAATTCAGCAAAGTAGCGGGATACAAAAATCAACATTAAATGATCAGTAGCTTTTCTATATGCCAACCATAAATTGACTGAGAAAGAAATCCAGAAAATAATTCCATTCATAGTAACCTCAAAACCAATAAAATAACTAGGAATAAACCTAACCAAAAAGTAAAAGACCTCTACAATGTAAATTATAAAACACTAAGGAAAGAAATTGAAAAAGATCTTGGAAGATGGAAAGATCCCCCTTGCTCTGTATAGGCAGAATAAATATTATCAAAATAGCCATTCTACCAAAAGTGATGTATAGAGTCAATACAATCCCTATTAAAATACCAATGTCATTCTTTGTAGACCTAGAAAAATCAGTCATAAATTTCATGTGGAGAAACAAAAGACCCAGAATACCTAAAGCAATTCTCAGAAATAAGAACCATGCGGGAGGCATCACAATTCCTGGCTTCAAATTATACCACAGAGCTATAGTAATAAAAACAGCATGGTACTGGCACAAAAACAGATACATAGACCAATGGGACAGAATAGAAGATACAGAAAAAAAATCCACACACTTATAACCAATTGATTTTAGACAAAGTGTAAAACACATATGTTGGAGAAAAGACAGCCTTTTCAACAAATGGTGTTGAGAAAACTGGTTGTCTAGTTGTAGAAAAATGGAACTAGATCCTTACCTCTCACTCTGTACAAGAGTCAACTTGAGATGGATCAAAGACCTGGAAGTTAGACCAGAGACTATGAAGCTACTAGAGGAGGGCATAGGGCCAACATTCAAACATATAGGCACAGGTAGAAACTTCCTCAGCAAGACTCCCATAGCTGAGGAAATTAAAACAAGAATAAATAAATGGGATGGCATTAAACTAAAAAATTTCTGCTCATCAAAGGAAACCATCAAAAGTCTAAAGAGAAAGCCTAAAGAATGGGAGAAGATTTTTGCCAGTTATCCCTCTGATAGAGGATTATATCTAGAATATACAAAGAACTTAAAAGACTTTATACTTAAAAAAAATAATAATAATAACCCAGTAAAGAAATGGGCAAGTGAACCAAACAGATACTTCACAAAAGAGATACAAATGGCCAATAAATACATGGAAAAAATGATATCATTAGCAATCTGGTGATCAAGCACTGTGTATGCATGTCACCGTCAACATGATTTACATTGTAATGTGAGACTATAATGTACCAATAAAAGCATATTAAAATAAATTTCCTTAATTATTTTTATATTTTTCACTAATCATTTATATCTCCCCAAATGGCTATACCACACTTATCTAAATATACATTTGTCAATTTCTTTTCTTTTTTTTTTTTTTTTTTTGAACTCAGGGGCATTCTACCTCCAAGCTACACCCCTAGACCTATTTTTTATTCTTTATTTTGAAACAGGGTCTAAGTTTCGGAATTATTTAGGTGGTGTGTGTGTGTGTGTGTGTGTGTGTGTGTGTGTGTGTGTGTGCGCGCGGTGTGTGTTACTGGAGATTGAACCCAGGAACCCAGGGGCATTCTACCTCTGAGCTACAACCCTAGTCCTTTTATCTTTTTATTCTGGAACAGGGTCTCACTATGTTGATAAGACTCTCAGTACTTGCTGAGGCTGTCCTCGAACAGGTGATCCTCCTGTCTCAGCCTCCCAAGTACTAGGATTACAGGCATGTGACACTTAAGTCCATGCTGGACTTAGGTGATTATAAACAAGTAATCAACAAGGATACTCAGACATTTCCATTTCCCAGACACCTAAACCTCAAACTACTGTTCCAAATGTCTAATTCAAGGAATAGTATTCCCAGAAGGCTAACAGCATACCTCGAATGTTTATAACAGATGCACCAGAAAGTACTAATTTGCTTAGTACTTTAGCTACTTTTCCTTGCCTCTGTGACTTAATTTTCCCTGCTGTCTCAGAGCACAGTGTGATAGCTTCCTTGAAAGAGCCTTTGCTCTTGTGGATGTAGAAATGTTCTGAGTGTAAAATAGCCCAGTGTGTCTCATTTAGTTTATTTCTCTAATCTAAGTTATTGCAGTTTGGAGATTCATTTTATTTAGTTGAAATTTAAGCTATTTTCTCTATTTATGAAGTAGCCCAATAGTTTTTCTTTCAAAATAAATAAGGCTATTATTTTAGTTCCTCTACTAAACAATTTATATTTAAAAATCATTCTGAAAAGGAGCTTCTTAAAATGTTAGACTACCTTTCAAACACACAGAGGCATGTTTTGCTTATGTGTGATTATTTTTTTAAATTCTCTGATTATATTTAAAACAAATCAGAAGAAAACCAAATAATTCTGTTACTAGGACATAAAAATCAATAGTAACCATTCATTATGAAATGAAAATAGAAAAGTATGATGTCTTTACTGTGATAAGTAAATAGTGCCACCTGGGATTTTCACCTCTGCAACCTAAAGTAACAGTAATAATATGCACTTCCCAAAGGGTTTCACTTCATCATAAATTCAGAAACAAACATTATTTAATATGACTGAAGAAATATGAAGGAAAAGGAAATAGATATATTTTGATTGTTTCAATGAACACATCAGGGTTACCCAAATCTTTTTTTTTTTTTTTTCCAAAATTAGGAACTACAAATTGAATATCCCTTATCTAAAATACATGAGATCATACATATTTCAGATTTCAGAGTTTTTTGGATTTGGGAATATTTGCACAGATTTTACCAGTTGGTCATCCCTAATACAAAAACTGAAATCAGAAAATTCTGAGTGCCAACATGATGCACAAGTTTCAGATTTTGGAGCATTTCAGATGTTCAACCTTTATCACAAGTAGCAATCCAGATCATTGATGTCTTCTTATGTTTAAACTCCTAGATGTTTCAAATACCATATAAGCTCTTTAAGAACACACTCAAATCTCTAAATTTAATGAAGTAACACCAACAAATCAAAATGGCATGCAAAATTCCACTTTCTTAAGACAAGTAGATATTTTTCTTATTCCTTATTTACTTTCTGGTTATGACCTTTTATTATTTTTGTTGTTGTTGTTAAAGATAATAATTAGATTCCATGGTAAAGAAGAGACTCTGGTCTGAAAAGTGAAAAATACCTGTTTGCTTAGGTTTTTTTATTTTTTTTAAGTCACTATTTTAAAAACTGCCTATTGTTTTGTCTACCCAGAATTATGAGCTCCCATTTTACTGATGGGAAGGACCCAAGCTGGTACATTCCTGCCAGCAGGATAGGTGTGCATTCTAGACCACGAGGGCACACCATTATCTGCATCGACCATTCATCCCAAAGCTCTAACATATAAAAGTCAAGAGGGAATAAACATTTTTAGAGAAACACTTCCTAAAAGTAAACATCTGGGCATAGCATATTTGTAAAACATCCTTTGATATCTGAATAGCTAGCTGAGACTTTTAAACGACCTTGACATACATTTGACTGATTGCTTTCCAATGACATTATTTCATACTTTCCGACACAATCAGGCTGATATGTTTGATGGATAACCAGACAAGCAAAGGACAAGTCTGAGCAATTGCCATCCTTTATATTTGACATCTTCTTGTTTTATTACATATCATAGGAAAAGAGAAAGAGAACAAAACCCATAGGCAATGTTAGTTCAGAAAGATCTCACCACACACAGAAAGCCCAAAATCACATACTTTGAAACAGCTACAATCTTTAAATAAAACACCTTTGGGGGGGGGGACAACAAAAAAATCAACAACAGTTATAAAATTGGGAGAAGGGAAGGATTTGTATCTTGCAATTCTTAGTTAAATTTACTTTCTCTAATCAAATGTTCTAAATGGATCTTGGTCAGAAGATCCCCTGGACAAAACACAGTATATCAAATGTAATGCTTAGTTTTTCCTGTTCTGCTTTTGTATCTGATTTATTTATTACCCCTCAGTTTATTCATTTTAATCAAATGTAAATGAATGCCACTATGAATTAAAATGTATCATGCTAAGATGTTTCAATAATGTTGTCATATGAATTATCAAGTTGACAAAATTTTAAAAGTCAACTACCAAAAAACATATATAATCACTATTGTGTTTTTTTAAAGGCATTAACATTACTTCAAAGTTCAGTAGCCATTTTTAACAGCATAGTAAACATATGGGCAGCAAAGGACTTAAACTGCCATTTGCAACAGCAGACTGACTTTTCACCAACATTTTAGCTGGAAGTCAAAGACAGGTGATTTTTTGGCACCTGTGCAAGGGAACAATGAAGATCCTATTCACTAATATAGCCAAGAGAAAATATGGAAGAAAAGATTATGTGCTTAGGTTAGGTCTAAATTGCTTGTTAGACATCTAGGCAGAATACCCAGACTTATGAGATAAAATTAAATCAATCTCAGAGCATTCTGTAGATTTTTGTGTTTTAACATAATTTCTATCCTGAAAATCAAATAATATCATGCAGTCTTGGTGCTCTTTTATATTATTAGCTATAATTAATAGGTAAATGTATCACTAGCTACATTCTACAGTTCAAAGATCATTAATAAAATGAAGGTGGTAAAGATAGCTGTCAAGTGGCCCCATAATTTTCATAATATTGAGCAATCATTTGCTTTGAAATGTACTGACCATACAGTATCTACTAGCCACATGTGCCACTGAGTTCTTGAACTGTAACCAGTCCAAATTGAGATATGCTATAAAATATACATCAAATTACAAAGAGTTCACATACAGAATAGATTTTTAAATAGCTCAATAATTTTATATATTGATATGTTGAAAGGATATTTTTAATATATTGGGTTAAATTAAATAGAGTAAAAATGGAAACTATTCAAATAATCCTTTGTCCATACATGAAGTTATTTGTATTGAAGTAAAAACTATCCATAGGGGGAGGAGGAAACCGGAGGGAAACATACAATGAATGCTATATGCATGTATGTATTTGTTACTCTGAACCTTACTATGATGCATAATTACAATGCATCACTTAAAAAAATTTAATGTGAATTCTAGAAAATTTTAAATTATAGATAAATTACGAATTATAGCTCACATTATTTTTCTACTGGGCAGAGGATTTCTAAACCAAGGATGAATACGACTTCTTTATGATACACAAGCAGTAAAAACATGCTACTTAAATAAATTTAAATCTAGGAGCATGAGTAGGGTGAATAAAAATTCACTTGTGGAGCTGGAGATATGGCTCAGTGGTAGAACGCTCATTGAACAGCTTGCATGAGGCCCTGGATTCCATCCCCAACAACACCAAAAGCAACAATAAAAAAACTGTTGGGTCATGTGCTAGTATTAAGAATATAAATCAGCCAGGTATGGTGCTGCGCCTATAATCACAGTACTTGTAAGACTAAAACAAGAGGATCACAAGTTCAAGGACAGACTCAGCAGCAAGGTGAGGTTCTCAGCAATCTAGCAAGACCCTCTTTCAAAACAAAAAATAAAAACAGCTGGGGTGTAGCTCAGAGCTAGAATGTCTCTGGGTTCCATTCCCAGTACAAAAAAATCAAACAACAACAACAAAAATCATCTACTTTACATCTAGGGTTACAAAGATACATTTCCAAAAAATACATGCTCCAAAATAAGATCAAAGAGAACAGCATGTCACTCCCCCCACACACACAAAAAAAATGTAGAAATGTACCGTTTTTTGCTTTGTTTTGTTTTTTTAATTTTTGCTGCAGATTGAACTCAGGGGTATCTACTTCCAAGCTAAACGCCCAGCCCTATTTTATTTTTTATTTGGAAACAGGGTCTCACTACATTGCTGACAGCCTAGGTTGCTGAAGCTGGCTTCCAATCTGAGATCCTGAAATGTACCTCTTTAATGAAAATACCAACTTCTCCCAAATATTTATATGAAATTATAAGACTTAATATCATAATCTGCTGCCCTATAGCTTTTTTCAGGCATGAAAGTTAGAAAGAAAATATATTCCTTCTTACATTGAGAAATATCTTACCAAATAGAAAATAAATTTATAAATTTATTTCGTAAGTTTTGAATTATACATTATAGAGACAATTTCCCTCATCTCAAATATGCAGAATAACCGAGGCCCTTATGACAGAAAAGATAATTTAGCCTGATTCGTGTTCCTTCATGGATAATCTATTCTTTAGCTCTAAAAGTTCTTGGATTTCTTTGCTTTTGATATTCTTTTTTTTTTTTTTTTTTTTTTTTGTGGAACTGGGGATTGAACTCAGGGGCATTCTACCTTCGAGCTATACCCCCAGCCCTATTTTTTATTCCTTATTTTGAAACCGAGTCTCACTAAGTTGCGGAGTGCCTCACTAGGTAGCTGAGACTGACCGCGAACCCGGATCCTCCGGTCTCAGCCTCCCGAATGCTGGGATTACAAGCGTGCGCCACCACACCCGGCTGCTTTTGATATTCTTAAATTTCACGATAGTCTACCAAGATGTGGGTTCTCATTTCTCCTGTGAAGTATTCTATTTGCATAATCATTATGATGTCTCTGTTCTTCCTTAATATTGAGTAATCTGCCATCATTATTTCTTTGAATATTTACCTCTCCTGAAATGTCTTCTCTCCTCTCTGGGAACTCCATTATTCGATAAGTGGCACTAGTTCTCTTCTCCATATTTCTTTGATTTCTTTGATATTTTCTATCTCTACCTTTCTTTCTTTCAGAATTTCTCATCATGATATTCAAGTTCTGTAATTTATTTTTACTTATATCCATCCTACTTTTCTGATTTATTAAGTTCCTTACTTCACTACTGTATTTGTCATATCTAATATTCTACTTTGATCTTTTTATGATTTCTTATTCCTTAATACTACTATTATTGGTGTTTACTGCTAAGTACATTTACTGTGTTTCAATCATTGATTCCTCTGTCCTAATAATTCCACATCGTGAGGTCTGTACTATAGTCATCTCCTCTTATCCATAGTAGATACATTCCAAGACCCTCAGTGGATACCCTAAATTATGAGGTTCGATACTATCTGTATTTTACCTGTACAGACATACCTTTGGCAATTTAATTTATAAATAAGACACCATAAGATACTAAAGATAATGAATAAAACAAGATAACTACAGCAATATAATGTAATAAAATTGTCAGCATTACTACTACCCTTGCATTTTGGAGTCATTATTAAGTAAAATAGAGTCAACTGAATCTGAGTAACTGAGCTACCCTGACAACTTATCTAAAAACTGAGGAGAAGCCGGGCGTGGTGGCGCACGCTTGTAATCCCAGCATTTGGGAGGCTGAGACCGGAGGATCTGGGTTCTCGGCCAGCCTCAGCTACCTAGTGAGGCACTCCGCAACTTAGTGAGACCCAGTTTCAAAATAAAGAATAAAAAATAGGGCTGGGGGTGTAGCTCGGAGGTAGAATGCCCCTGAGTTCAATCCCCAGTACCACAAAAAAAAAAAAAAAAAAAAAAACTGAGACGAATACTAAATGGCTATTAGGTGGGTAGTGTAGACAGTGTGGATACGCAGGACAAAGGGACAATTCATATCCCAGGTGGGAGGGAGCAAGACCCAGAATGGTGTACAATTTGAAACTATGAATTATTTCTGGAATTTTCCACTTATTCAGACCATGATTGATTAGCAGGTAACAAAATATAGAAAGTGAAACCATGGGTAAGGGTGTACTACTGTATTGTTTGCCATCTCTTTGTTTTCAATAGCAGTTGTACTCTCCAGATCTCTATTTTTAGCTAGTGAGGTCATATTCACTAGGTCTAGTATGAAAAATAACTAAAATACAAATCCTAGTTAGGCAGGACAGAGGACCTAGGAACAGGAAGGATTTAAAGAGGCCGTCCGTATCACTCTCTATGAGGGGGGAGGGGGAGAGTAAGCAGGGAAGTGAGAGACCCACAGGCACCAGGAGATCAGGGCCCACCAGCCCAGGAGACAATAATTCAAATTAAGGACTGTAATTAGTCAAAAGACATTGGTTCCCTAAGACCCAATTCTGATCAATCATAAAAGAACAGATGGTAAACCTCAATAAGGTTTTAAAGCCCACCTCCCAAGAGCTTCACCAGTTATTCTCTTTCAGGGGCCCCTCTCCGATATGTGGGGGAACCATTTTAGTCTTATATCTTTACTTAAAATAAAGTTTCATATTCATATACCCTTCACTTGTCCTTGGACTTCATTTGTCAAAATCCACTGGACAAGGGTGAATTTAGGAGGGGTGGAAGGGATTATTTGGAGTCACAGGCAACAAATAATCCCTGTTGGTCTCTTTGGTTTGCTGCCTACCACCAGGTAACTGCTTTGGAAGGGATTAGATTTGAAAGCCTTATAAAGCAGCAGCACTAGAAGACACACTCTGCTGGGTATTACCTGCAAGCTCTGGGCAAAGTGAGTGCCCTAGGGTAGCTGGCTGGCTATACTTGTTTTCATAAGTCCCTGACCCCAGCAGACCTTTCATGATGCCTTGACATGACCCTACTGACATCAGTTTCTATAGCTGTGGGGCATGCAATTATTGTCTCAAGGCAATCAGAGAAAGTCAGGTCAAAAACAAAACTTAGAAGAAAAACAGATCAGAACAATTTATTTTCTCCTGATGCCTCAAGCCACCTTGTACCCTAGGCTAAACCATCTACACATGCACATCTATGCACAACAGCCTGTCACTCAATAATTTTTCCACAGTTACTTTAGGTATTTCCTTAAATCCATGCTGTTTCTCCATGATTAGTTTTGGAAGAAGGAGTCAAGAGCAATCATTAATTCCCCATCTTGACAGAATCCCCAATAACTAACTCCCTGTGCTACAGCTTAGGAAACCGATAAAGTATTAGAAAATTATATTACCAATGATGATTAACTGATTACACTGAATATAATCCAACACTTTTAAAGCACCACACTCTTCAAAAGGCAAACAACCTCTAATCCAATTATCAGCCCAATACTGATAATTAAGAATAACTCTTAAGAGGCTGGGGGGATAGCTCAGAGGTACAATGCTTCCCTGGCATGGGCAAGACCCTGTGTTCAATCCCCCCTCCAAAGAAAGAACTTTAAAAATGGAGTAGATAGAACTCTACTACACAACTCCTAACCACTAGATGTTTCAGAGACAAGAACTATTGGAAAGATAGTCCCTCCTTGCAGGCCTTTGGCATGAAACATTTCCCTAAAAAGAAATGAAGACCTCTTATACCCTGTGCTAAGCATGTTTCTTGGGGGAATATCTTTCCCTGTTCCAGGCTTAATGTTTATTTCTTTGTTCTAATTATGCATTATATCACATGGTACCTGGTCAACATCACTGTTGTAACTGGAAGGGTGAGAACAGGGTCCTTCACCTGCAGCATAAGAGGGGCACATGCAGACCATGTTCCTGCACTAGCTGCCGGTGAGATCTGCCGGCCAAGGAAGTCAATTTTACTACTGCTTCTCTATATATGTAAAGAGTTATTCCATTCAGTACCTGTCATTCTGGAGTTGTGTCACTGTTGAAGACCCCAACACCTACAAACTATGCAGCAGGTCGACATCCTAGGACTGCTGCTCCCAGTAGTAAGAACTGCCATGCTCCTTGCTATCATCCCCCAAAGGTGTCACTTGAGAAAGTGAGACCTGTTTCACAGTAGAAAAACACTGTCAGAACCACAAATTTCTCAGTGAAATTCTAAGTGAGTGTTTAACCTACATTCTACTATTGAACTAATTACAGTTTCTGTGTCAGAAAGGCACAGCTTTAAAACCCTAGCGTATAAACTGTAAAGTTTCCCCTGGTGCAGATTAATTGCAGATGAGGGGGCAGAAGAGGAAGGAAAGAAATGTGGCATCATCAGCAAGCCCTACATCATTACTGGCCTCATTCTAGTGTAATTCTTCTTTTCCAACCATTTACAATATAAAAACAAAACTGTATATGCTCTGATGACAGTAGGGAGTTATATATTAGGGTGTGTGTGTGTGTGTGTGTGTGTGTGTGTGTGTGTGTATGTGTGTGTGTGTGTGGTGTACTGGGGATTGAACCCAGACACATTCTACCTCTGAGCTATAGTGTGTGTGTGTGTGTGTGTGTGTGTGTGTGTGTGTGTGTGTGTGTGTGTGTGTGTGTGTGTGAGTGTGGTGTACTGGGGATTGAACCCAGACACATTCTACCTCTGAGCTATATTCCCAGCCCTTTTTTTTTATTTTTTATTTTGAAACAGGTCTTAATAAGTTGCTGAATCTGCCTTGGATCTGTCATCCTCCTATCATATATATTAGGATTTTAATGTAAGAAAGACAAAGTCAGAAATCAGATGGAAAGAACATAGTCACACATTATGCTGAAAATCAGATACCTGGATTCAATTCCTAGCCCTAACTTAGCTGTATGGCCTTGAAATAATTACTTAATTCCTTAGTTCCTCAATTTCCTCATCTGTAAAGCCAGGGTTCTGGTCCCTAATCCACATGGTTATTATAAGAACCAAAAATAATAAATGAAAGAAACAATGACAATATGCCTTCGATATGTATTCAGTAAATATGTATTGTGCAAAATAGCAGGCCCTGTGCTAAGAGCTAGTGGCTGCTTCCAGTACTAACCACTATGAAACTACCACCCACATTATTGTTATTTCTTCCATTTCAAATCAATTGATTGGACTTCACCCAGAATTAACAGATTTATGTTAGACAATTACCCTAAGGGTGCACTTATTAAATTCTCAAATTATTTCAACCCCCAATGGGTCCAATCTGTTTTTTTAAATATCAAGTCATTTATTTCTGTGTGTTTTTTAGTAAAATGCTATCTGTAAAAGTTAAATGTGTTTGCTTCTCATTATATCTAAATCTAATGTTTATGGTACCACACACACAAAAAAAATCTTAGGCTCCAAATCTCATTGATCAAATAAACTCAGCCTCAGTTATGATATGCATTGCTACATTTCTCTCACAGTATTATCCCAAAAGTAGACAGTT
The DNA here is from genome assembly GCA_004027655.1 of Graphiurus murinus. Taxonomy (NCBI): domain Eukaryota; kingdom Metazoa; phylum Chordata; class Mammalia; order Rodentia; family Gliridae; genus Graphiurus; species Graphiurus murinus. The sequence goes on from PVLC010003455.1 coordinate 45,212, forward strand.
AAAAGGAAGAAATGTATTGAGTACTACTCTTGAAGACCAAAGTTAGATTTAAGTCTTTTCCATGTATTTCCACTTTCATGTTCATCTTTACCTACCTGAATATTTCATAAAAGATGAGAGACTGGAAATACTGATTCAATGCCAATTTTAATCTTGTTCTAATTAATTTAGTATTAAACCAGCTTACTAGAAGTCATTTCTTTGTTGATACTTTTCTAGGGGAATTGTTAGAACTTGACTAGTGATCTTATAAATTGTTTTCCTGATGTAACAGTGTCTGTAAAACTTCCAGGGCTAAATAAAAATGACCAAATATAAACATTTGCTACTCAGCACACAAGTCTTTTTAAACTGCTTTCTTGTTTGAATATGAATGAAATGCTTATGCTTCATAGTAGAGGAAATCAAACATACACTCTGTGCAGGTAGAAGAAGAGATTAAGGCTATTACAAAACGCCAACCACTCAATTTTCACTCATTTTCCCGACATCTATCTCACCAAGCCTACCTATTTCACCATCAACACTGGTCATCCAGCTGTTTTCCAAGATCTCATTTGTGATGCTTATCCTTGCCATTTAATGTGAAATGTGACTGGCTGAATTGTGAAGATAATATAACCAGCTGTTGGGGAGTTGAGTATGCCATATGTACTGACATATCAGGGATGTGTCCACATGCCCAGCTACGGAGGCTGAACCAGCTCATCTTGAGCCTCTGATCAAGCAAGGTCTCTTTCCCTAAGGACAGATTATCTGCTCTGTGTGGTCCTCCACCCCAGTTTACACACCTCCAGCTCCTATTTCACTTTGTTGTACCAAGAATCCTGATGAAATACAAGTATGTTCTGCTATTCCTTTGAACTCCTTATTGTCTTCAAGTCAGCCCCAACCTCTTAATGTGCTTTCCTCTTTCCGCTTCCTCATTAGGCCCATCCCTCACCAATTCTTCTCCTCCTTAAGCTCTTTGTTTCAGCTATCCTGGACACTGCTCTTCCTATGATCCAGCAGTTCAATCCCACTCTTTGGAATTCAAATACATACCCTGTGCCCCTTCCTGCCCAACACCTATTCATCTTTTCCATCCCATAAGAGCCTTCCAAGAAACTTCTATCTGCCCCATGTCTTAATCAGATAGCTGGTAACCCCCTCAACACACTCCTCCACTGCTCTGCACAAACCTGCTTGTGGCGCTCCCTTGCCAGGACTAAAAGCGCCTTAGAGCAGAGGCCAGGGGCTTGTTTCTGATCCCATAATGCACAGCATAGTTTTCACTCAACAAATGTTTCTGTCAAATGAATTTATTCACCTTTATATGTAAGAAAAATGTCCTCCACATGGTAAGAACTCATTAAATATCCACTACATAAATGGATGGATTGTCTCTTTGTTGGTAATAATATGCAGACCACTACAGATGCTCATGTTTCCTATAACCTAAGAGCTCCCAATATAGATGTAAAACTTGTTTTCCTTTATTTTCTACTCTGTCTTGGAGACCTAAAACTAAAAGGATAAAAAATAATAAAATGCAAGACTACACTCATCAGCCCTGTCTATAGACATTAAGACTTAACACAAAACTCTGAACTAATTCACATGACCTATCTCTGCCCGGTGGTATTAAGCAGAACTCTTATAGGGACAAGGAAGAAACCAAACTCTAACCATCCAGTGTTAACTCTAACAGCAAGTGTTAAGAGGAATCCAGGCTGGAGTAGCTCACAAAAATCTAAGGAAGAATTATAGTAAACAGGGCAATGGCAGAACCTCAAAGAATAAAGCAAGGTACTCTACCCATCAGCTCAATGTGAGTCAAGACGTCCTAGACACTGTGGCCACAAGGATGTGAAACTATGATTTTCCAGACTATGACACCTGTTCACAGAGTCTCAACCCTATGTTTTAGCCTTCTCCAATCACTCCATACAGCTAACCCACTATCCAAATATCCCCAAAACACTACCTCCACAGTAACTTGTCTTCACAATTAGGCAAGCATTCATGAGTACTTATGTGAGTACTTTGTCCCTGGTTTAACTGGTGTCAAGGACAGAGATGTGACTAAGGCAGCCTCTGCCTTGTAGTGATGGAAACAAATATAGACTGTGTCTGACACGAATGAATGTTAAAATGAATACCATCTCGTAAGGACAAGGGAAATGGTGAGGAAGGGTTGGAAGCAAAAGGTATTTTAAATAGGAAAATTTCTCGTGAAGATAACATCTGAAGACAGAGACCTGCATAAAAAACACAAACCATGTAAATATCTGGGTGGGGGTGGGGGTGTGAAGGAACATTGCAAGATGAAAAAGCAAATGTGAAGGGCCTAAAGTACCAGAGTTCAAGGGACCACAAAAAAAGCAAAAGGCATGGTCCATGGTAAAGGAAAAACAAATGCAAAAGCCCTGAAACAAGAAAAACTGGTATGGCTAGGAAGAAAGAGAGAAATGGTAGTTTTAAAAAGTGAAAAACTGAGGAAGCAGAGAATGTCTTTGGATCTTGGGTGTGCTCAACAAGAAACCATGTGAAGTTTCTTCTCATTGAAGCAAACTGCTTTCAGTTGAAACTATGCCTTGCTATTCTACTCAGGGAGGAAAAAGAAAGCAACTATAATGGCTAATACAGTGTAATCCCTCTAACAATCCCAACCTCCATTATTTACTTTTTGAACACCTGTGTAAATACTCTCATACATCAGGGTTTAGAATCTATAATAAAAGTCTCATGTAATTATTCAAGTGAAAAATATGATTTTAATTTTCCATGTACTAAAGGTTTTTAATCCATTAAGTTCAAGCTAATCCAAAATATTATTTGTGAACAAACAGAATGATGAAAATAAATTTTAACTATCAGTAGTAACTTTAAATCTTAAGACCAAGTATTTGAAATTGCATATAGTATTATTAAATCAATTAATAAAATAATAAAAAGCCTAGTACTATCTTAATGACATCAGAATGATTTAATGTCTTAATCATTTTAGGAACAAACTCAGTTCACTTTACTCTTTTTTTTTCCCCTACTTCTTTTACATCACAATCAAAAGCCTTCTCCTGACTCTATTTAGAGCAATACTGGCTCACATTTCATTGCATGTTATGTAACCTAATATTTCAAAGAAAATAAATATTGCACTTTACAACGAAGGTACTTTGTTATATGAAATACCAAGTCTTAGTGATTGATGATACTATATCAACATTCACAACCACCCCCCTCCTAATCAAAACCCTGTGTAACACAACAAACATCTTCCTTCACTACTCCTTTCTATTTCTGCTGCATGTCTTTTCCTTCTTTTGCTTCCTAGGCCCACAGAATTTCATAAATTAACAGCCAATATTAACAACACTTTGCCCAATGGTCCTTTCCTTTACTCCGCATCACTGAAAAATCCTTGCTTCTGAGCTCTCTGAGACTCATGAATATTGGTTTGGGTTTTTGTTTTTTTTTTCTTTATTATCTTATATAATTTGTGTTCTTATGTTCATATTATCTTTAAAAATACAATTTTTTTCTGGCAAGATAGACATGTGTAGCTGTGTGTGCTGGTGCCTGCCTGGAATCCAAGTACTTGGAAGGCTGTGACAGGAGGATCACAGATTCAAGGCCAGCCTCAGCAACTTAGTGAGACTCTGTTCCAAAATACAAAAAAATAGAAAAAATAAAAAGGGCTAAGAATGTGGCTCAGAGATAAAATGCTCCTGGGTTCAATCCCCAGTACCAACAACAACAAATAGATGTGCGTATCCCTTTTAAAATCATACCACTGATGGACTATTAAGCATAGTATTTATACTGCTGGCATTCCTTTTTGCTGTTGCTGCTGCTGTTTAAGCATTTTAATGGAAATTCTATTATGCTCATATTCTGGGGCTATAATCAAAGCCATAGTTTTAAAAAAATCAAGAATCATCCAAAATGTCTTATAAGAAGCATTCTACCTCTGAGCTACACCCCCAGTCATATTTTATTTTTTTTTTTGAAACAGGGTTTCATTAAGTTGCTGAGGCTAGCCTCAAACCTGTGATCCTCCTGTCTCAGCCTCCCAAGTACTGAGATTACAGGCATGCACCACCACACCCAGCTAGGGCTCTGGAATTTTTATTCTATAGCGCAAAATTAAAACATAACTCTTGCCCTTTAATACATAAAATATTTTATTTGTTGTAGTTTCCAAACTTTATTTGATAAGTTTGGAAGCTCCTTAAAAACCTAAACATGCAATCATTATGTCACTGGACAGGGGATCTGAAAAGGTTCCTCAAAAGAGAACGGAACCTCAACTAGGCCCAGGCAGGTTCTCGAGTTTTGCCACGTAAAAGAATTTCAGGGTGTATCAGTAAGCAAAGCTCAAACAAAGACTTACTTAAAGGCATCAAAGCAGTGTACATTCAAAGAGAAAAGTAGGATCTGGATGCCCTCAAGAGGGAGAGGTGCAGGGTGTCTTCTAAACCCATGCTTACACATACTTTTTCAGCGTAGAAAAAACTGTATGTGGCACAAAATAGCATAGCTGCCTTTGTCCAGACAAGTAGTTCAGATGGTTTTCCTTCCTACATGGATCCACGAGCTAAGCCACTTCCCTTTCTACCTGTATCCAGCAATTGACTATAAATGAATTTACTGTGTAAGTCCTTGTCACAAGGATGTGTTCACTTTTTTTTTTTTTTTTGCAGTAATAGGGATTGAACCCAGGAGCATTCTAACTCCGAGCTGCACCCCCAGGCCCAGTTTTTTATTCTTTTGTTATTTTTGAAACAAGTTCTCACTAAGTTGTGGAGGGTCCCACTAAGTAGCTGAGGCTGGCCACAAACTTGTGATCCTCCTGTCTCAGCCTCCCAAGTACTAGGATTACAAGCGTGAGCCACCATGCCAGGCATAATGTGTTCCCATTTTATAGGTTACTTATCAACAACAGAACTTTTAGTTTTTCTTTTCCCACAGAATTGCAAAATTTTATTATATACCTTTCCTTTTCTTCCCATTCACCTATCTCAACTATATGATCCAGCAACTGGATCAGCAATTTAGACAATTACAACAAATTAAAAACAAAACCCTATATTCACACAAAAACCTGTGTGAACAGCAACTTTATTCATAATAGCCCGAAACTAAAATCAGCTCAAATGTCCTTCAACCAATGAATGGTTAAACAAATACTATCCAGTGATAACAAGGAGCAAACAATTGACATATACAACAACTTGGATGGATCTTAAGGGAATTATGTTGAACAACAACAGAAGTCAATCTTAAAAGGTCACATACTGTATGAGTTCAGATACGTAACATTCTTAGAATGATAAAATTACTTGGAAGACAGACTAGTTGTTGCCAGAGATTAGGGAAGCAGCAGGTGCAGGGAGGGTATGGCCACAAAGTGTGGGATGAGGGAAATCTTCACAGTGACTCAGTAGCTCTGCATCTTTATTGCAGTGGTGATTACACACATGTATACATGTGATAAGACAGCACAGAGCTAAACATGCATACAGTATACTAATAGCAACTTCCTGCTTTTAATATTGTAGTTATATAAGATGGAACCGCTGGGGCAAATTGAGTGAAGAATTTATGGTAGGGACATTTAGATGGGAGGGAGGTTTCTATACTATGTTTGCAACTTCCTATAAATCTATGATTATTTTAAAACAAAGGGTTTTTTGGGGTGAGGGGGGATTGAACTCAGGAGCATTCTACCTTCGACCTATACTCCCAGCCCTATTTTTTATTCTTTATTTTGAAACAGGGTCTCACTAAGTTGCGGAGTGCCTCACTAGGTAGCTGAGGCTGGCCACGAACCCGGATCCTCCAGTCTCAGCTTCCCAAATGCTGGGATTACAAGCATGCACCACCATGCCCGGCTTATAACATTCTTGAAATAACAAAATCATAGAAATGAAGAAGAGACTAGCAGCTCTAGGGCTTGGGGGTGGAGTGGAAGAAATGGCATAGATGCAGGGAAGCCTTGTGGTGATGGCCACACAAATCACACTGATGATAACATTTCAAATTCACACACACACACATCATTTTACACCATGTGTGTAAAACTGGTGAACTCTGAATAGCTCTGCAGACTATACCAAATGTCAGTTTTTCAGTTTTTGATATTGAACTATACTTAGGCAAGACGTTTCTAGGAGGGAAACTGAGTGGAAGATAGTAAGACTTCTCTGTACACTTTTTAACCTTCCTCTCTATGTACATTTCAAAATAAAAAGTTCCTTAAAGTAATAAAAAGTCACTTTTCCATGACCTACTGAGTTAAGTACAAACGTACTCAAATTGCAAGGTCCTCCCATTGTCCCCTCCCTTCCCCTTTCTCCTCACTTCCAAGTGCACCCTCGCTGTTCCCTGAACACATGCCATGCATTCAAGACTCCAACTCAGCCCACAAGGTTCTCTCTCCCTGAGACATCTATCTAAATCTAGCTGACCTTCCACTCCATTCCCATCCTGAGAAATCTCATATAGCCTTCAGGTGCATTGCAAACTGCCTCTTCCGCCCTCAACACCTTCTCTGCAGACTTCATTTAGACATTATCTCTCCTTTCTCTGAAAACCACAAATACTTAGTCTATGATGGAAACTACCATATTCTGGCTAATACCGCAGGTACTTGTTTTGGCTTTCCTTCAGGCTTCATGGTTCTCTATATGCATGGCTGTATCACTCTTTTTTTTTTTTTTTTTTTTCAGTCTTGCCTAGCATCTAGGTAGCAAACCTGCAACACATATTAGCCAGATTTTCACCAGGTAAAGTGTTGTATAAATTGGGAGTTGGGGGAAACACCACATACATGCCCTTAAATATGTTCTGGCTCCTTATCTACTATTCCCTCAGCCACATCAGCCCCATACTTAGAATAGCGGTGCACTAGATTGTTCCTTAAAGGCCACATGTGTATTGGACAATATATAAAGCTGCAAAAAAGGCAGAGAAAATGTCCCCCCCCATACAGTAATAAGAACATTTTAGATTATACTAAAAAATTTATCTTTTAAAAATCTCCAAGAAACAGCAGCAAATTATCCCCTAACACACACACACACACACACACACACGCGCGCAAAATCTTTAGTTCTCTCTCTCTATTCAAGTTTAGACCTGAGAAACAAGATAAATTATGAAAAGGTTATGAATAAAAGCAGCCTAGCAGCCTATATGTAACTTTTCCTACTCCTGTTTCTCTTGAAGGAATTATTTTAAATTTTGGTACATTTTTTGAGCAGTCTATAACACATTTACGAAGTAATTGTGACCAATTATTTGTGATCAGTTCAAATAATCTTTTTGTTGTTGTTATTTTTGGTGGTGGTGGTGGTGGAAATTGAACCCAGAGGTATTATACCTCTGAGCAACACCCCCAGCCCTATTTTATTTTATTTTATTTTTTATTTTGAAACAGGACCTCACTAAGTTGCTAAGACTCTCACTAAGTTGCTGAGGCTTGCTTTCAACCTACAATCCTCCTTTCTCAGTCTCCCAAGTACTGGATTACAGGGAAGCACCACCATGTCTGGCCTTCAAATGATCTATTCTTAATTCATGGGATTTCTTTCCATTTTTAGACCAGTGACCAAAATTATATGGAATGACTATAATAAATGCTTAACCCAGGATACAGTTTCATTCTCTAAGACAGTCAGTAACAGAACCAGTAGTAGAACCATGGAAATACTGATAACTACTTCATAGATGAGGAAACTTAGTGTCAGAGATGTTAAAAACCTTGCCCAAGGGGATAATAGTAGGCTAGCAAGGCAAGATTCAAACCCAGATCGGATTCTAAAGGCCATACAAATTCTAGCAAACCTGCAAACTAAAGTTCACTTAAAAATTTTCAGCTAAGAAAAACATGTACTTTTACAACGTCAAAATTAAATATCAGTAGAGTATCTTAATTGCTAACTAATGTGGTTTTGGATATATCAAAAAATATACATAAGGAACAATATACATTCGTTTCCAATAATACAGTATTTCATAATTGAAGAAAAAGAATCCAACAGATTAAAAAAAAAAAAAAAAAAAAAAAAAAAAAAAAAAAAAAAAAAAAAAAAAAAAAAAAAGGCAGCCAGGCATGGTAGCACACACCTGAAATCCCAGTACTTGGGAGGCTAAAGACAGGAGGATCACAGGTTCAAGGACAGCCTCAGCAAGTAGTGAGATTCTCAGTAACCTAATGAGACTCTATTTTATTTTTATTTAGGCTATTTTAAATAGGGCTAGGGATGTAGTTTGGAGGTAAAATGCCCTCGGGTTCAATCCCCAGAACCACACACACAAAAAAGGCAATGCAACAGCCTCAAGAACATAGATAATGTATTCTTGTGATAATGTGTTCTAAGTAAATAAATTTAAGTAACCTCTGACAAATTACTTAACCTCTCTGTACCTCAGTTTATTCACTTATAAAGTGAAAAACCCCTATACCTCATGGAATTGCTATCTGACTTATACAGATAGTCAACATTAGTTATTACTATTATTTCATCATTTATTTTTATTTTAGTGCAAGGTATGATTCTGAACAATCACTGATATATTGAATATTACCTACTATACATAAGTAATGACATGCAACATAAGATTCAAACAGCTTACAAGACAAAAGGAGTTTATGATACTCACTTTAAAGAAATACAGCTTAGCACATATACACACACTACTTATCTTTATGTTCTACGAAGTTATTATCTGGCTTTAAACAAATATGTCTTTGCTCACTAGATCTCCAATCCCCTATCACCACTCACTTCTACTACTTCAACTTCCTGTGCATTAGCTGACCCTTAAAGACCTACGGTCTCTTACTACTAAACAGCTACTACTGCTGGTGCTGCTATTAAGAGAAGTATGCCGCCTGGAGATACATGAATGTAAAAAAAAAAAAAATTATATGTGGATATGGCATAAAAAACACTCACTTAAGCTGAGTGTGGTGGCACATGCTTGTAATCCCAGTACTTGGGAGGCTGAGACAGGAGGATCACAGGTTCAAGGACAGCCTCAGCAACCGTAACAAGAGTCTAAGCAACCTAAGGAGACCTTGCTTCAAGACAAAAAACAAAACAAGGCCAGGGGTATAGCTCGAGATAGAACACCTCTGGGTTCCATCTCTGGTAAAATAGGAAGGAAGAACGAAGGAAGGAAGGAAGGAAGGAAGGAAGGAAGGAAGGCAGGCAAAGGACGATGGACAGACCACTCATTTAAAATTTTAAACAACAAATATATAATGGAAGGAATTCAGGTTTCCTTTGATAAGTGAAAAATGTGATTTTCTATAGGCTTCAAGTTTTAATGAGATATTTTTAATATTTAAATGCTAATCACAAGACATCATTATACTACTTTAAAATGAACACATTCCTAAACTATTTGTAAGCAATATCTAACTTACCATCTTAAAAAAAAAAAAAAAAACTAGGAATTAAATTTCATGATTTTTTTTTTTTGAGATAGACTCATATGTTGCCCAGGCTGGCCTTGAACTCCTGGGCTCAAGCCATCCTCTCGTCTCAGCTCCCAAGTAGCTTGGGACTATAGGCGCACACCTTGGCACCTGGCTTACAAATTTCTTAAAAATCAACTCAATCACAACATTAGTAAATAAAATATTTTCCCAGCTTCTTATAGTTTATTGTGTTTGAAATCCATAATCAAATTACTTAAACAACATAATATTTACAACAATTTATCAGGATGGTCTACAGAGCTTTTAGCAAAGAGTATCATTAAATATGCATCTGAATATTAATCTGGCACAACTAATTATGCTACACTGCAAATACAATACTGGTTACATTATGAATGCCTTTGTATGACAATAATAGGAAAGTACAACATGCTGCCTAAATATGGAACTGAAGCAGATGAGTGGTGTTCCAAAACATCCTAAAAAGAATTTCTCTTGTGGAGCTGTGGTTCACTCAAGTGGCTACAACTGGAATTTTATGAAACACTTATCAGGGTACACAGAAGCTACAAGGTTCACCATTCATTAAACCTGCCTTTAACTTCAACTCGAGCTGAATTAAGTAGAATATTATCACTGCAATTTTGGCATTTGAATATATTTCCTATTTCTGAACATTTCTTTATAAAACTGGTACTGACACTAAGTTTTTAAATCCATTATGACCTATAACCTTCAAGATCCTAACAAAATTTTGCTATTTATTCATTTTAAACTAGAAAATTTCAAAAAATGACTGTCTATTAATAAAGTTTATTGAAGTAGAGAGGACAAGAAAGAACTTGTCGAATAAAGCACAAATCTAAAAGACTCAAAGGCCAATGAGAGGTAAGACAATAATTAAACACATACATACACACAAGCAGTGACATAGAAGCCGGGAGAATTGGCAGCCACAAATCACAGGCAGAAACAACTCCCTCTTTCCTCTGAACCTGACTTTGCTTATAACACTTATGGTACATAGATTGCTTCGTGCCTCAACATCCCTAAAACATTAAAAATCCCTTAAGTAAACAGGTCAAGTCTTTTATGTCTACATATATAAATATATATCATGGATATATATATAACATAAAATCTAACACAGTGTTTTACACACATTGGGCACTCAATAAAAATGTGATAAATGTGCAAAGGAATTAATTTAAGTTCCATTTTACCCTTAGCTTGCTGCTCAACTTTGGAAAATCCTTTATATTCTCTGGGCCTATCCTGTCCTGTAGTAATAGCCTTGGCTGTAGCTGTCAAAACAAGGCTGGGAATCAGAGAAGTGAGATGCAGAGAACAAAATACAGTCACTATTCTAGTATATAGATGGAATATTATTGAGCAATAAAAAGGAATACTGATACGTACTATAACATTGATGAACTCTGAAAACATTATGCTGTATAAGACAGAGTCACAAAAAAAATCACATATTATGATTCCATTTATGTGAAATGTCCAAAACAGGAAAATCTATAGAGTAATAAAGTCGATTAGTGTTTGTCTAGACCTGGGGTGATTGGTGGACGTGGAGTAAAAGCTAAAAGTTACATGGTTTCTACTGAGAGTAATGAAAGTATTCTAAAATTGATTGAGGTGATAATTATACCACCCTCAATATATAAAAACCACTGAGTTGCAGCAATAAAGAACAAAATTATGTCATTTGCAGAAAAATAGATGAACCAGGAGAACATTATGTCAAGTGAGATTAGCCAGACACAGAAAGTGAGTAATCAGGATATCAGAGGGACTTCAGATAATTAAGGAGAAACTCCAGTGGATTGAGGAAGGTGATCTGGGGGAAGGGGTGGGGATCAATGACACCATGTACATATGTCAATCTCAATACCAATGTCAATCTCAATACCCTGTACAGGGAAGACGGGTATGGGGACAGAGCCGAGGGAAAGCCCACCAAGTGCTGTGCACATGTATATCACCATCACTACGAACTGCATTAGGATGCGAGACTATAATGCACCAATAAAAGAATAAAAAAATAAACTACTACCCTAGAAGGGAGAAAATCATTTAATTGAGTACTTTAAATGGATGAACTTTACATTATGTGAATTATATCTCAAAGCTGATAGCAAAACAAGGAGGAAGGAGGAAAGAAGAGAGAATTTACATCTGTGAGAGAAACATATTAAGAGCTTCCCACAAGTCCCCCAGCTCTCCCTCCACCCTGCCAAGTTCCAAAGCACAGTGCATCCCCTGTGCCTAGTCCACTACATGTGAAGAGAGGATTCCCAGAGCACCTGAGTGTCTGGTGCTCAAGGCTAAGAGGAAAGGAACCAGGATGAGGCAAATCAATTAATGAATTACTCTGGAAAGGAAGAGTAAGCTAGCTACAGGAGTTCTAGGCTAGAATGTTTCAGCAATGAAGCACAGAGAGGAAGAAGGCTAAAGAGTACAGGTTAAAAGCTCAGTGCTAAGCCGGGCGTGGTGGCGCACGCTTGTAATCCCAGCATTCGGGAGGCTGAGACCGGAGGATCTGGGTTCGAGGTCAGCCTCAGCTACCTAGTGAGGCACTCCGCAACTCAGTGAGACTCGGTTTCAAAAATAAAGAATAAAAAATAGGACTGGGGGTATAGCTCGGAGGTAGAATGCCCCTGAGTTCAATCCCCAGTACCGCAAAAAAAAAAAAAAAAAGCTCAATGCTAGCCAGGTGTGGTAGCATACTCCTGTAATCCCAGTACTTGGGAGGCTGAGACAGGAGGAATGCTGGTTCAAGGCCAGCCTCAGCAACATATGAGAATCTCAGCAACTTAGTGAGACCTTGTTTCAAAACAAAAGAATAAATAAATAAAAAGGGCTTGAGGGTGTAGCTCAGAAGTAGAATGCTCCTGGGTTCAATCCCCAAAACAAAAAAAAAACACCTCAGTGCAGGTGGCTGGCAAATTCGAGCTCTTCCGCACACTTGCCTCCCTCCATTTTCTTTTCTATCAAACAGGGGCCATGGGGCCATAACAGTATGTCCATCTTATAAGGTCAGTAGGAGGCTTCCACCAACCAGTGCATGCGAAGCACCTACAACTGACCTGCACCAAGTAAGCTTCCAAAAAACTGCAACTGCTCTACTATTGCTAATAGTTGTCTTGGCCCATGCTGTGCTGCTACAGTAAAATACCAGAGACTGAGAGGTTTAGAAACAACAGAAACTTAATTCTCACAGTGCTCCGGGCTAGAAAGTCCAGGGTCAAGGCCCCGGCACTCTGTGTGTGGTGAGGGCTGACATCTCTGGAGGGAGGTATGCTGTACTCTCATATGGTGAAAAGACAAGAGAAGATCACCTGAGGTCTCTGTCAAGCCCCTTTACAAGTGGCTTGATAACTCTAAAAGGCCCCACTCCTTCATCTTATCACACTGGCAACATTTGAATTTTAAAGGAAACACATTCCACCATAGCAGTATTATTATATAGCTTCTTACATCATTTAGAAACACCTGCTACAGTGGATTATTACTTCCAAATATATTCAAATAAAAATAATGTAATAGAAGAGAGCAAACACTAAACTCATTTTCAAAAGGACAACCTGATGTTTACAAGAGTAATCTATACTCTTCCTTTAAAAAATGGATGGATAATATTTATAAATTTCTCAAGCATATGAAATCTAAACAAAATGAAGTTCAGTGAGTAGTGCAAGAAAGATGTACTGGAAAACACAATAATCTTAATTTTAAAATGTTTCTGAGTCAAAAAGTGATTTTTAAATATTCACAGAGGGGAAAGAGATGTCAAAGCCACACTAAAAAAGGAGGCCTTTGGCAAGGCTATAAAATAGTCAAGTTTGAGCCGGGTGTGGTGGCGCACGCTTGTAATCCCAGCATTCGGGAGGCTGAGACCGGAGGATCTGGGTTCACGGTCAGCCTCAGCTACCTAGTGAGGCACTCCGCAACTTACTGAGACTCGGTTTCAAAATAAAGAATAAAAACTAGGGCTGGGGGTGTAGGTCGGAGGTAGAATGCCCCTGAGTTCAATACCCAGTACCGCAAAAAAAAATAAAATAAAATAGTCAAGTTTAACAAAGATACCTTAGCCTAGAATGTGAGGTGGGGTGGTATTAAAGTTACAAAATTTAAAGGAGTTGCCAAGGAATTGTTTGTCCCCAAATGTAGATAGAATAAGACAGTCACAGAAGCCCAAGAGAAAATAATGCAACTGGGTTTTGTTCATGTGTTTCGCATGGTCACATTCTTTACTTCTGAAAGGGATATGGAGCTCAAAACAAAAGGAAGAAGAAATCTAACTTTTCAAGTGAAAAGTCACCAAGAAAGAGCAAATAAACTTGTGTTTTCAGTCTTGGTCATACATTAGATTCAACAAGGAGCCCTTTAAAAAACATCCATGACTAGTATTTAGTTTTTCAGGTGTAGAACCAGAGCATTTTTTAGGTAGCACAGTTGAAACTAAAGCATAGTTGGAGCCGATAACCACCGACCTAGCTGGGAAGATTGGACGCTAGGGACAGTGCCAGCCTGCATGGTGCTATAAGAAAGATAAACATCAGTAGATAAATAGTTTCTGATTAATACTGTGAATCCTGTCCTGGGCTGTAGTCTCATCACAAGCCCAAATCTCTTCTAGTTATTTCATCACCATGCGATGTTAAACAGCTTCAGCAAAACACATTTACAGCCAACTGAGAAGCCCTGGCTGCACCCAGTACCTTTGATGAGATTCTAAAAGACAGGATTCACTAGTTAGCATAAGACCTAATGTAAGCAATTCCTCTTCAAAAGGAGAATTTAGGTTTACTGAAGCAGAAAACTAAAAGCCTTTAATACAAAGCTGTAATTAATGGGCATTATAAATCATAGCAGTGCATCTCTGATTTCAGGTTTGTGGGATACACCGCATGCAGCACACAGTAATTCAACAAAAAGTGGTCTCCCGCATATAATTGCCTTTCCTGGAGAAAACCAATTTGATCCCAAAGAGGGCAGAAAGGAATGCAGATAATTACACATACTTACAATACAATTGTTTTCTGTTCTCCAAAGCAAACTTTTAAAAGCATGCCTTTATTCTAAGCAAAATCATTTTTCTTCAGCTATCCATTTTATAATCAATCTAATAGAATAGTAAAACCAAACTTTCACATTTGCCTCTTATACATTTAATTAGTTACTCTGAGAGTTGAACATTCCAAGATTTCGTACTGATTAAATTACTCTACTCCCTGAATAGAATGATAAATTAGACAAAATTTCCCCAATATAAAAATATAAATCCAGAAGGATTGGAAAGACACCATCTTGGAAGCATCAAGATTACCAGCTAGGAACCCACTGAATGACCTTCACCTAGTTGGGAAGGGCCAGTTCCAGGTCTCTTTACAGGACTCTGTCTGCCACCTTGGTACAGTTCACACCTCAGCTCCAGGTGAGCCTTGAGGTGTCTCCCTCTACCACAACTAGAGTCATCTAAAGGGCAGTGAACTTCAGAATAACTGTAGGTCTAAAAAGCCCCCATTTCCAGTTTTAAACTATTACCTGGTCAACAATGACAGTTCTCCAGAAAACCAGTGTACCTCAGAAGAAGTGCTCTGCAGTAATCACTACCAAAAGCTGCTCTATAGTAACTTCCAATGTTATAAAGAATTAGCTTAAGTTTGCCTTTCTCTGATATCTTGAAGGAAATATGTAAAGTTCAACTTTTCGTATATATAATAAACCGTTAGGTCACACAAAATAATTGTCTTAGAAAAGAGTATACTTAATTTTTTCCTAAGGAAAATAAGGTAATTTGATAATTCACCTATTTCAGTTTAACAAAAATCTACTTTTGCAAAAGTAACATTATGCAAAACACTCATTGTTTCTTCTTCAGGAACTGTGAAGCAATAAGCAACCACTTGACCTGCCCCACATTGCAACAGACCAAGGAGTCCCAGCAGTGATTACTGTTGATATTAGCAAACACCAGATATAAGGTCCAGATAAGGTCCAGCCCTTTCTTCCTTCTTCATCATCTTTCTAACCTTATTTTTCTTGCCTCCCCCTACTCTCTATCTCCTTTAACTGCTTTTTTGTTACTTTTCTTTTTTTCTGTTTTACTTTGAACCCATTCTACCTCTTTTTTTTTTTTTTTTTTTTGCAGTACTAGGGATTGAACTCAGGGGCATTCTACCTCCGAGCTATACCCCCAGCCCTATTTTTTATTCTTTATTTTGAAACAGGGTCTCACTAAGTTGTGGAGTGCCTCATTAGGTAGCTGAGGCTGCCCACGAACCCAGATCCTCCGGGCTCAGCCTCCCGAATGCTGGGATAACAAGTGTGTGCCACCACACCCGGCTCTCTGTTCTTTTTTCATTACTTATTTTTCTTTGGATTCTTTCTCTCCTCGGCCTTCTCTTCCTTTTCTCCATTCTACCTTTTCCACCAATTGCCCTCCCTACACCATTTCTTCTTGCCCTCCCCCTTGACTTTCCTGCTTTTATCTCTGCCTGAGCCATCTCTCTCTACTATTTGCTTAGCGCCCTGTCCCAGTATTTGTTCCATAAGCCCATACTAAGGTTTACTCTCCATATACCATTCCTAAACAGGTGCTCCCTGGAAAGAGGTAAGGTCTAAAATTCCAAGGGACTAGAAAAACTAGACTCTAAATGAAAAAATAATAATAATAATGTTCCTAATATCTAACATTATATATCTGTGTCACATGGGGCCAACTCAGCTGCTGCTATTGTTATAATCTTCCATTAATACTCTTTAAAAATTGAGCAGAGATCAATTAGATTCTGATCCCACGAGATTAAAGAGATCATATTAGTCACCTTTGTAGTTGTGCCTTAGTATCTATTACTGGGATTCATTCTGGTTTCCTCTTATTTAATCTCTAAAGTTTACATGAAGAGAGAGTAGACAGCAAAGAGGAACAACTGGAGTGCCAGACAGAGAAGAAAGCGTACTTTTTCTGGAAACTCCAGAAATCAGGCACTATTTGAACCATTAAAATGAAAGCACAAGCTAACAGTCTGTCACTAAAGCTAATTGTAACTGAAATCTAGTAAGCTTTTTAAAGGTAATATATAGTAATCCTACGAAATTAGAGTTAATATCTGGTAGCAAAAGGCTACATAAAATCATTTAATAACTACCTTTCCAGTATAAAGTCTCAGTGACATTTAAAAACCAAAGCAGAATGATGGAATTTTAGGTTTCCCCAAGTCATCCTGAAATACGACAGTTCCTATTTACTCTCTATGCATTATTCTACCAAAACAGCAATGATCTCATTAGGCTTGGCTGGAACTTGCTTGAAGATTACCCTTTACCAAAAGATCTATCAGAACAAAAATTGCACCCTCATTTTACTTAAAGCAGTTGGCATACTAAAACCCAAGCCAACTAATCTGTGATGGAATTTAAATGAAGAGCCAACCGAAGAACACAATAAAATCAAAGCAGACCTAGGACAAGAGGCTGCAAGGACAAAAGAGTCACCCAGAAGGAGGAAAAGAGTGTTTTCAAATATTTGGAGGATGTGATTGAAGAGATTAAGGAAAAATTGAAATGGTCTGATAAAATGCCACACTGCTCAAGGAGAAACTTACCTGCATTATTGTTTTACAAAGCAGAGTTTATTGAACACTATTTGTTCAGGACAATTTTGTTTCTTAAGGTAAATTTAAATTAAAATGGACATAATCTTTTAACAGGTCAGGGTAACTCAATCTACTGTATTTTTAACCTCCAAAGTATAATAAGTAGTGAGATAAAGCTCTAGATGGGCAATTTTACAAAAGAACCAAGTTTAGACAGAGAAGAGTACAGAAAAGATGTATGTCTGGATGTAGACAGGGGGAGTTTATATTCCTGTATAGTTAGGATCTTTTTAAAATTTAGAATAATATGCTAGGTTCTTAATAGTAAATCTTTATTATTAAGCTAATATGTAAGTACAATAATATTTAAAATATATAGCTTTAAATATGAGAAAGCTGATTATTCCTTCTATTTCTATACATTAAAATAGTAAAAAATGTGTACTATTTAACATAAATTCAAATATACTGAATAAGACCCTGACTCTGACTGCTTATTCTGAATCAAGGGCAAAAACTACTACTTTTAGACCTTGCATACAAAACAGCTTGGTTCTCCAAAAATCAATAAGTCAAATATTTGACTGATCTGTATGGTCTGATTAGAGAATTCACATCATAAGGTCACAGTGTTCTACCTGCTTCTTCAAGTTTTCCACATTAATAGTCGATTTCAGGGTTTAGATTTTCCTAGGTTTAAATGTCACTATCTGTTCTCATTGTAACGGTGACAAAACCATAAACGTGATTCAGTAGTGTTTTTATACTGAGGATGGTAAGAATTTGCCTCCTGTGAAAATACCAATAGTTCACCTTGCATGACATTTTCCCATTTGAAAGTATCTGCTTTCACAGGGTGAAAGCTAATGTGCCAGGAGGCATTGCGCTCCTCCGCAACATAAAGAGGGCTCGGAGGGAAACTCGGGCTCTGAGCGGACCTTCACTGTGGGATAAGAAGTGAGTTAAACAGGCTCTCCATAGAGAATACCAATTACCAGGAATAAATGCATGCCAATATAGCAACAATGGTGCCAATAATGGAATCGCTGCCCAACGCCAGCTACTACAGCCTCGCCTGAAATACTCTCCTTATACCTCTTTCACCTGCTTCAGGATTTATAAACAAACACTGTAATTATCCTGGAGTCAAAGTTGGAGGTCTTGAATGCAGTAAGTCAATCCAAAGGAAAGTAGAAAGCAAATGGGTTAATGATTTGAATAAAAAACAATAAGCACTGATCTTGGACATAACCAAGGAATTATTCTCATAAAAAGAAAGCCAGCCAGGCGTAGTGCTGCACGCCTGTAATCTCAGTACTTGGGGAACTGAGACAGGATTGTAGGTTCAAGACAGCCTCAGTAACATAGTGAGATTCTCAGTAACTAAGTGAAACCTGTTTCAAAAACAAAAATTAGAAGTGCTGAGGGTATAGCTTAGCAGTAGAATGCCCCTGGGTTCAACCCCTAGCACCTCCCCCCTCCAAAAAAAACTATTAGAATAAATAAGCAGATCACTGTTCTAAGAGTTTTGCTTTAACTCATCTGGTCCTCACAAAAACACTGTGAGGTACATGCTATTAGTTTCTATATTTGCATTTGAGGGAATTTTTGTTCCTGAGCAGACTCTACAGTCTATACCACCAATACAACCAGGCCCCAGATGCTGTTTCTGGAAGCCTAGTGTAGCTAACTGCCTAATCCTTAGCAGAATGGGTTCTCTCTAGTACCTTCCTTCTTCTTTGTGTTGTAGCTTCTGAATTAGAGATTTGGGCAAATGCATCATATGTCCAAATCCTAGCAACAAAAAAATCTGAGAAATTATTAGACATTTTCTGCTTATGTTAAGAGAAGGTAAGCTCTGTCCTCCTGGAATAGAGGGAAGATTTACACATCCACATGCACACACACACACACACACACACACACACATACACACACAGGATTTCCCCAGGATACCTGGTAGCCAAAATACATGACATGATATCCATTGTACCTCGGTGGTAGTAGAAGACACAACTAATATTCCATTATGTTGCACTGATCTGAGGAACAAATGTTAGTGGGATTTTGATCTTTTCCTATAATATTCCCAATTGTAAAAGCACAGTTGTCAAGGATGTAGATTCTGGTGTCCATGTCTGGGTTAAAACAATAAATCAATTGTTAAACTTCTCTGAGTCTCAATTTCCTTAGCTTAAAAAATGGGATAAAAATAGTACCTTGAAGCAACATAAAAGCCCCAAAGCCTAAGGTCATCAAACCTATTTGTTGTATTTCTTGTAATTTTTTGCTTCGCTCACCTCTTGTAGTAGGCTTACTTTGCTTAACTCAACAAACAGGCTCCACAGGACACTGAAACTAAAGGCAGAAGGCACTGAACGCAACCTCTGAGCCAACTGAAACCGGAGTAAAGAAGTAGCACCCCTCAGGAATAATGACTCAGATGTCTAGCCCACCCTGATTGTCATGCTAAAATATCTACCTTAGCAGAACTTTGGGCCCCAAGTTTCTGAAAACCTAAGGCCATAGCTCTGCTCCACAGCCGATAGCCAGCCCCTTACTCCTCTCCTGAATAGCCTAAGAACCCATATAAGTCAACAACCCTTTGTCCTTGGTGAACTTGGCAACTTTGAGTTGAAAGACCACCCAGGTTCCTGATTTGTGTAACTCCAAAAAGTTCCGTTTTGTTTTTCTCAAACCCTTGTTTTGGCACACATCTGAGATAAGGACCCACAAGCTGCTGGGCTAACATGCCTACCTTAAAGTATACTGTTAAAATGAAGTGAAATAACACATTAAGTACTTTGTACAGTGGATGGTACACAGTAACTACTCAAAAGTGGTGATAGTGATGGTTTTGAAAATAATGATGATGTAGATAAGAGCCTGACACACAGGAAGTACGTAATAAATAGCTGCTGTTACTTTGGTTCTTCTTGCTATTATAGCTACTCCAAGTCAAGAGGTTCCGGTAGCGTTCGTTCATTAGTTCACTCAACAAATATATATTTAGTACCTATTATGTTTCTATCACTGAGTTCTGCACTAGAAATACAAAAGAGCAAAAAAATGGGCATGATCAACATTCTCACAGAGCATATTAGGAAAAGAAGTGATTAATCAAATAACCACACAGATAAATGTGACATTATAATTGTGGCAAGTGCTCAAGGGAAAGGTACATGGTCTTGTGAGTGTGTACAGGAAGGACAAGTGACCTAGTCAGGCAGGTCAGGGGAGTGAGTGCTCCTTCTTAAGTGATGTTTGAGGGAAGATCCCAAGAGTGGACAAGAGAGACCTAACAGAGGTGAGTCAGCAAAGAGCATTCTGCCAAGAGAAGAGGAACAGTAGAAGGCAAAGAAGATTCTGTGTCAGGAGGAAGCACTCCTCAGTCCCAGAATGAAAATGGCCAGTGTGACTAAAAAGGCAGAGGCAAGGGCCAGATTATGAAAATGGGTTTAAGATGATGGTACTACCTAGTACTTCCGTGTATCTCAGTGCACTGATGTCAAGAGACCTGAACAGTTTTAAAATATCTGTAGATGCTTTAAAAGACATTTGGTAGCACTTTCTCCTGCCCTCCATCTCCTAAAAAAGTACTATGAATCAGAACCAAAGAACGATAAATTAAAAAGAGAACCAGAGATGTCATTTCCTAGTTGATAACTACTCAGTAACAAAATCAGAAGTCTACCTCAGGTTCTACACTTGCAACCCAGTGCTTCTCCTTCTGCTCCTCTGCCACAGAAGGCCCCATCTCTTAATCTGCCCCAAAGCCAAACTGGCCTCAATACACTAAGAATGACGGATCACGTCTCACTGTTGAGCACAAGCCTGTTTTGATATAAATAAAACTAACATGCAGCATAATGAACCAGAAACTAAAGAGTAGCACGTAGCAGGGGATGTCAGACTACATTTGTTTAACAGCTGTCAGCTTTTCTCCAAAGCAGTTAAATCTTGATTAACTAGAAACTTCCTTTTTTTGTTAAAGACTCCACTTTCAAGAGGAATAAAATGATAAGCAAAGAACTGACATCAGAGGATTTTTTGTGAAAAAATTAATCAGGAAGAATTAAAATTTGTGCCAGGCATGGTGGCCCACCCTTGTAATCCCAGTACTTGGGAGGCTGAGACTGGAGGATCTGGTTTACAGCCAGCCTCAGTTATTTAGTGAGGCTCTCTGCAACTTAGAGAGACCCTATTTCGAAAAAAATAATAAAAAATAGGACTGGGGTGTAGCTTGGAGGTAGAATGTCCCTGGGTTCAACCCCTAGTACTGAAAAAAAAAAAATTAAAAACTTCTACAGCATGCTGGGGGACTATTTTATATTAACCCCAACAGACAGAGGACATGGTAAGATAGCTCCAGGAAGGTGTGGGGTATTCATTCTCTCTCTCTCTCTCTCTTTCTTCTCTCTC
The DNA here is from genome assembly GCA_004027655.1 of Graphiurus murinus. Classification (NCBI taxonomy): domain Eukaryota; kingdom Metazoa; phylum Chordata; class Mammalia; order Rodentia; family Gliridae; genus Graphiurus; species Graphiurus murinus. Next base: position 66,680 of record PVLC010003455.1, read on the forward strand.
TCTCTCTCTATTTTGTTTTGGGGGGTTGTACTCAAGGGCGTTCTACCTCTAAGCCCTATTTTATTTCTTTATTTGGAGACAGAGTCTTGTTAAGCTGTTAAGGCTAATTCCTGTCTCAGACTCCCAAGTACTGAAATTACAGGTATGTGCCAACACATCTGGCTAGGAGTTCTCTTAAGTGACAAGGGAAACATTCTAAGACATAGAGGTCTCCTGCTACAGCAGTCTATGGAAGCCAAAGACTGAGGTCAGGGGCAGGTCACAGAGAACAAAATTAAGAAAGTAAGCCCTACCAATCCCTGATCAAATCCTACATGTGGATTGGGCCATATATATGAAAGGATTATTTATCGTTCTGACAACTGGTAACAAAGCGGCCAGCTAATTTTGCTATTCTTATGTCCACGTAGGTCTTTGCCATTTTGTCAAATAAGATAAAACATAAGTACAAAATTATACCACTAATTCAAAGGTTTCAGGACAGTGGCTTGGCAAAGCCAAAGCCATAGTCAAATGGATAGCACTAAAAATGCTAACAAATGAGTTATTCTCAAAGTCCACAAATATTTTTCTCCATTCCTTCAATTTTCATAGATAGGACTTCTACTATCTTCATCTTTTCATACCTCCCTAGGCATTATTTTAATGTTAGTTCCCATTTTTGCCAAAATGACCAACAATCTATGTTCTTCCACCTGCCTAGTTTTGACTTATTGAGAAGAACAGAAATCATCTCTTCCCCATGATGAAGACAACTAAGGAACATCAAACTGGTGTGTGCTATGAGGGAAAAGCATCTTTTAACCTAATATTATGAATACTTTTGCCTGTTACTATGCTTAGGATGCAGAAAAAAATGGCAGTTTGGAGTGTTTAAGTGCTCCAGGAGAGGATATCTGAATCAATACAGCCTGGTCCTGAAGCCAAAGCTTTTAACCACTGCACTATAGCTGCCCTTCATGGCATACCAGCCTTTTTTAACCCTTAATGTTTTAATTCCCCAAATAAGTATCTTTTCTAATTTTCCAACTACTATCCTTTGTAGATTGATTTTTATTACTAGCATTCATATGCCACTCCAGAACTAGCTAATTCAGTTCAGTGGAAAGGGAAACGCAGGCACTTAAGAACACCAGCCTTTCTTTATACAAATCCTTTTTGGAGTCTCATGAAGAAACATGAATTTCCTGTTATCTTATGATAGGTCTGCGCCCTCAAAGTTAACCAAAGTTGATGATGATGATACACACACACACACACACACACACACACACACACACACACACACACACACACCATCATCTCGATTTCTAGTATCTCTCTTGTTTAAAAGCTGACTTACACTGAATTCACTATCAGATTAAGCCACCCAGCAGTCTGGGAGCTCTGTTATATGGTTCAGACATTCAGAAACACTGAAAATGCAGTTACACATCTGCCAGAAGCTTCTGTTGCCAGAACTTGTCAGAGCGAGAATGATTTAGTACTAATTGCAGTACCCTTGACAGTCCTGAACTACAAGGTTTATCCATCTCGGTAAGACAGAGCAGGTAAAGGAGCATGTGACGGCAGATGCAGGAAGCTGCACAATTTTCTCTGACAGCTAAACAACAAGACAATCAGTAATGGTGCTCATTTTCTACCATGTCAGCAAAGCCACTTACTTACCAAGGTAATGCTTTCCTGACTGCCCCTCCCTTTCCCACAAGTCATTTTCAAAACTGTATCACTACCTGAGCTTTCTCCTTCCCAACCCCTCTGCCCCTCCTCTCTGCATTGCTTAACTAAACTCTGACTTTTCCTTCTCTTTCATGGATCATGTCATCTTTAAATACAGACTTTCAGCTGTCTTAAGATGAGATGAGGGACTTCTGGTTCCCTGATTCTAATCCCCCTGCGACAAGGTACATCTTTCTTATCTGTGTCATTAATCAATAAAGCAGCTGACTAGAGAGTCACTTGGTATTATGAGCCATTCAGTTAAGCTGGAACACTACTCAGGTAAAATTCAGAATAAGAAGTCTTCAGGCTTCATAAAATTGATCTTACCCCAATAAAACTTGGTTAAATAGTCCTTCATTTTTCATAGTGAAAATCCTTGCTCTTGCAAGGAAAACACAGCTTAAAAGAAGCCTTATAAAATTAATAATATTACTTTTGCAGAAAATCAAACCCATAGATTTCAGAAGTTATACTTTGAAGTCAAAGTTCAATTTACAGGTGTTTCAGAAGAATAAGAAAGAAGAAAGAAAGAAAGAAAGAAAGAAAGAAAGAAAGAAAGAAAGAAAGAAAGAAAGAGAGGAGGAAGAGGAGGAGGAGGAGGAGGAGGAGGAGCAGAGGACTGACAGCCATAAGACTGGTCTATCGTAATACTTAAATTAGTAAACACTTAAAAGACACTCTTTAAAATAGAAGAGGTTTAAAAATCCAGTAGCTATCATATTTAACCTGCTAAAGAAAACAGAACTTAACAAGCATTACATTATAATATTATCTTGATGGATTTTCAGGAGAATTGCCATCTGTGAAATTGCAGAGACTATTCAATTCTCAAAGGAGCAGCTTACTGAGATTTGGGTATACACCTAAATCCCTAAGAAAAGCTCCACAAAAGCCCACCAACAACTGTCACTAACATAAGCACTTCAACAAATTAAACATGTCTCTGACTTTTCTGTTGGTAGCAACTAGCCAGCAGAAGAAAATCTTTTCTAGCCTCATCTTCTTCCTGGTATCTAACAAGCCACTTATACCTCTAATTACAAACAACGTCCTACTTTTCTTTCAGGTTTGAGAAAATACAGCTTGCAAACAGTTTAGGGAACACAGCAAAAGCCATTCACACTGGTTTATATGTTCCTCGCTCCACCAGAATATACTGGAAAGACATGAAGAACAAGACTGCCACCAGGTGAAGGAAATGATCTCTGGGTTTCTGTGCCCCTCACATTCTCCTCTGCTGCATGCAATCCCATTTCCCTTGTGGGGTCACTGCTTTATATGTCAGTTTGACTGACGATGGTGTGCAGTTAATTGGTTAAACACTATCTAATGTAAGTATTACTGTGAAAGTATTTTTGTAGGCATGATTAGCATTTACAGTCAGTTGAGGTTAAGTAAAGGAGAGTAGCCCTGATAACATGGTGGGCCTCAATCAATCTGCTGTGGGCCTTAAGAGCAAAAACAAGTTTCTTGAGAAGGAATTCTGCCTCAGGACTGTAATATGGAAATCCTACTTGAGCTTCCATCAAGGACGTCTTCCTGACATACTCCAGACTCAAGATAGTGAGTTCAATTCTTACCTGAGTTTCCAGCTGACCCTAAAGATTTCATACTTCACAGTATCCTTAATCACATAAGGCAAACAATGCCTTAAAAACCTCTCTCTCTCTCTCTCTCTCTCTCTCTCTCTCTCTCTCTCTCTCTCTCTCTCTTTCTCTCTCTCTCTCTCTTTTCCTGTCTCCCTATATATCTTCTATTACTTCTGTTTCTCTACAGAACCCTGGTTGCTACAATCTGTTTTAACTAGTAAGCTCAGGAAGTGTTGGGAAAATCACTAGAGTAGAAAATCAAAGAAACATCAACAATTAAAAAGTACTGAATAAAAAAAAAATTTTAAAAAGCAGAACATGTTATAGTTTTGTTTTCAAATTAGGCCATACTTTTTCATCGTTATACTCCTTTTTACATTGTACTTAAAATGTCACTTCTAAACCAAGAACAAATGATACATTAATTATAGATGTGACTTGTTTGTTTGTTTGTTTTTTGTTATTTTGACTAATTTAAAGGATATACTGATGTCACTAGGAAGAAACTTTAAGATAGAGACTTCACTAAGTGAGTATTAGTTATCTATTACTGTGTAATAAATTACTCTACTGCTTATAATCTCACACAACTTCTCAGGATCAGGAATCCAGCTGTGGCTTAGCAAGGTGGTCCTGGCTCACATCTCTCACTATGCTGCCTGCAAGCTGGTGAGGTGGCAAGGCTGCAGTCATCTGAAGATGTGAGTAGGACAGAGATGAGAAGATCTGCATGATGCCTCCTTCATGTTGGCCAGTGGCCTCAGCTCCTCCTGGCTATTGTCGGGTGGCCTCAGGCCATGTGCTTCCATAGGATTCTTAAGCGTCCTCCCAACTGGGCAGCCAGTTCTCAAGTGAGCAATCCAAGAGCAAGAGGGTGCCACAATGACTGTTATGATCATAGAAGTTACATGCCACAATTCTGCCACACTCTGTTCATTAAATACAACCCTAAGAGTAACCCATGCTCCACTTGAGAAAAACTGGAATCAATCTTTTGGAGGGAATGATCGGGAAGAATCCTCAGACATATTTTAGAGCTACCAGAGATATGACATCATACTCCTGACTTGAACCCTGCTATAAGAATGAGCTTTAATTGGTCTTTGTTCGTCTTAGTTTTATCCTTATTATTGAGATTGATAAGAATTTTGACTCTCACCACTCTAAGCCCCTAAATGTGAAGACTTTATATGTACTTTTTCTTTCCCCCACCCCTTTCCTTTTTGATGCTGAGAAATCAAACCCAGGGCCTCACGCATGCACTCCACCACTGAGCTATACCTCCAACCCCAACCCACCCCATCCCCATCCCTGTCGACTTTTGTATTTCTACTTGTGAACTAGACAGTTCATCTCATTTTTTAACAGCAGCCAACACTATTCACTATGCTTTGTTTTCTCTCTTTCCCAACCAGTAAAAAACCATTAAGTATAGGATCTCTCCATAGTATCTCATCTTCTTGAGGTAGAACAAATCATAGGTCACTGATCAGCTATTGTAACTCTTGGTTCCAGAGCACTAGGGTCAACCTCCATGAGACTGCTGGAGGTGATAGTGAGGCTCTTTATAAAGCCTAGCTATTCAATAGGCAGAGGAGTCTCTCTTAGAAGGGTTAAAAGTATGATAAATATGTTGTAGTGAGGCCTATTTAACTCAGTTAAAAACCTACTAGACTTATCACTGTAAAGGAACTTATCGTTGCTGAAAAATGGAAATTTTTAAATATGGGCTCAAAAGACCCACCTAAAAAGACTAATTTATCCAACTCCTAATCTCGAGATCAATGCCTTTCTATGGTGATTTTAGCAAGTAATCATGCAGCTGAATAGCTCTAATGGGGACAGCAAGGCAGAGAGTAAAAGGAAGGTAGGAAAATGACTTTTCTGAACTCTTCTCATGTGTCATGTGCCATCCTAAGCATTTTACAGAAGCCTTCCAATATAATCCTCACACCAGAACTGTGAGATAGGCATTGTTATCTTCATTTTACAGACAAGCCTAGTCTCAGAGATTTTAAGTAACTGATCCTAAATCATAAAACTGGCAGAGTGAACAAAAAAACCCAGGCTGTCTTACTCCAGAGCCCAATGTATCAAGTCAGCTTCTGATGTTAGTAAAAACTCCAAATTCTCATTGACTTAACACACTGAATATTTTGTTAAATATTCATGTTAAATAAAAGTTAAGAGTTGAGTAAAGCTCCTCTTAATGCTGCAGGCCTGCTCTACATGTCTTCTCATTCTGGGATTCATGCTCAGTCCCTATCTGAGACGTGGCAGTAGGTAAAAATGCAAGAATTCAGGCCAAAGCACACAAACTACATTTAAAGCTTCTATTCAAAGTTGACATACATCATCATGTCTGCCCTTTGGCTAATATTCCATTACCTTGGAGGGTAGGGAAAAGTATACTTTGCCTACTAGTAGTTATCAGAAGTCACATGGCTAAGAGGATGGATGCATAATTCCTTCTATATTTTTAATTGTGTCCTATGAAGAGAGAGTATATATTCCATGTAATAGCAAAATGTGAATTTATCATTAGTGGTGTCCACCAACTATAGTTGTCTTCCAGGGAACATGGAAGAATTATATTTCCTTATCCAGTTAATGTCATGAAGACAGGTAACTTGCTTTAATTAATGAAATATGAACCAAAATGGCATGTCATTTCTAGGTAGAAACTGTATAAGCCAATGTATGATTGTACACTTTTATTTCTAGCAGTGCTTCAAGTCATGACTACAGCTGAACATGTAGCATGAGTGAGAAATAATTACATGAGTCATTTCTGTTACTTTAACAAAAATGAGCTTATTTTGACTGATATACAAATTGATCAGATTCATTCCCTCAGGAATGTGAACTAAGAAGAAGAAAGATATGGGTAATGAGCAATGAATGATAAATGCCAATGTTAATCTAAGACTCTTTTTGACACACCAAAACTAAATTGTGAGTAAACACAAGCTACAGAGACAGCAAAAGAGACAAAGTAAAAGACGAAGATAGCAGTATGCAGTCACAATATATCCTGAGTACAATGGTTTCCAAATTCTGCCTTCATTGCTAGAGCTTTCTGGTTCAATTCAGATTGAATGAATCTTTACAATCCCTTCTTTTTCTTTAAATAGATTAAATGAGTCTTAGATGAAGAAAGTGGGACAAAATGAAATGTGCTAAATGTTCTAAGTCAATTATTTAGAAAAATTCTACAGAATTTTTATAAAGGTCTACTTCCAAATATAGGTATTAAAATTTTACTATATCAAATTTATTTAAGAGAATACTCATATATCACCCAAACTAACAACTATATATACTTATATAAACTCATTACATATGTATGTTATATATATATATATATATATATATATATATATTATATATGTACTTATATAAACTCATGAAATATCTTCTACTATCATCTAGGCAAATTTCAGAAAAATGGAGAAGCAGGGCATGAATAAGAAAAGACTTTCCCAGAATCAAGAGGCTAAAACAAGAGAAAGAGAATCTTTTCTTCCTAAAAAAGTTTTCTTACTTATAAAGCTAAGAGAACCATGCTTCTATAAACATGTGCCAATCCTGTGCAATCACCCAAGGAAAGACTTATGCACATTAAAGTATCTACTACAATCCTGAGCTCAGAACTGGAATACAATAAATACGTGATTGACTGGTCATATAAATCATCGGGATTTAGCATGATCTGTATGATAAATCACTTAGTACATGCACTGATACTTCAGATGGCAGGAAAAAAGCTAACATTGATGATTAGATTGGTTGAATATTAGTTCAGATGCTATAATTCTGGCTCTAGGATCTGAATAAAAATTAATACATTAAATTAGGCATATGCCGGGGAAAACTCAACAGCTCAAGAGCATATTGAACTTAATATCTGTTTAAACATATGTCAAGTCTTTTTAATCAAAATAGAAAGTACTTACTAAAAATCTACTTCATGGTTGGCGCTATGCTAAGATTCTCCATAGGGAAGAATCAAAGAGCACTCAAAAAATCCTATATAAACTATACACAGTAGTAAAGCTCTGAATTCTTTGGTAAATGCAAACAGGAAATTGACCAAGTAGATAATAAACTGTACAAAAGTAGTTTCCAACAGGTTTGTGAGTATCAGACACAGAAAAGAATAATAACTAAGAAGTAATAGTGGTCATTTCAATTGCATTTTTACAAATCAATAAATTTTACCTTGCTGGTTTGCTTTTTAAATGTTATGCTACAAAATCTGCATAGTTCACTATTATTTAATCTTGCTTTTGTAGTTAATTCATGGGATGATAGGCAGATAGGGCAGTAATGAAATTTACACTTAATTGATTTTTAAAAGATTGGATAAATTTTCACCTTTAAGTGACAAGCTCTCTAGAATGACAAGTAAAGTGACAGGTAATAGTAAATGAAACAAAACTGAGTTGCCCTTGTCATCAATCTTGTTCTTTCCACAGTAAATCTAGGTTGGGAGCGACACATTCTGAATTTCACTATTCACGCACTAAATGAATCTGTCTCCTCCACAATGGTAGTTCCACCACAGCAGTGATACATACCCTCATTTTAATTAACCTAATGGTCTATTCACCCATCATACTTGGAGGTCTATTTCATTACCCTAAATTAACATTTTCTTTCCATTAAAGTTACAGATAATAAAAAATACATTGCTTTCAAGTGTAGTTTACAACACATTTAATCTATAGTACTCCTTTGTTTGGCGATTACAAGCACTTAAATGCTTTTGGGAAAGCATTTAGAACTACTAGCAGCCCAATGATTTATTTACTCAGACACAGAGAGGGCCATTAATAAGGAAAATAAAAATGCAATATTTCAAGAATAAAAATATCTATTCATTAGCCCAATGAAAGCAATTCTAAGAAAGGTGTTGATTGATCTCATTTTAAAAGGTATGATGGCTCTCCTCAGAGTAAATGGTTTGTATTTACATAAAATAATTGAATAATCCTAACTGACATATTTTGTACTTTATTCTCTTTGCAATGAGAAGATTTAGTTTCTTAAGTTTAGAGTTAGACACAAGAACAACAATAAAGTAATGTTAATTGTTCAAGAGAACTGTTTAAAAACATTTCCTAACAAATGTTTGCCAATTTAATGAGAAATTATGTGATCATAATTCTTTGATACAAATTCAGCACCTAGGGCTAAATACTCATCTCTAGGATAGAAATTTACATGTATATCAGCCCATCATTGTTTACTTTACAAATCAATCCCTGTTGATTAAAATGAAAACATAAAGCTTAATTTGATTTAAAGATTTTTTTTTAAACTTTTCATATAATACCAAGTTAACAATGTCTTCAAAAGTGTTGTCAGACCAAATAGCACTCCTTTGAACTCTCTCCCCCAGCCCATCCTTTCCCACCCTCAAGAAGGTTCTATTAAAGCTGTTCTGTGGCAAGTTTTCTACTACCTGTAGCAAAAAAGAATGTCATTCATCATCCTGAGGGGGGAAAAATAAGACCATAAATTTGAGAACAAAAAGGACTCCATCCTTAAGGGCCAGGATGCTGCAGTTTTACAAGGGGTACTTTCAGACACAGTGCTGTTAAAGCTGCGAACTCCTCTTGACCAAGCCAGTGGATCTGAGGGAATAAATACTAAAAAATAACTCCGTGTGCCTGTGCACTGGAAAGTAACACTAAGGACTACACTCTACTGTTAGAAATAAATACAGAATCAGCAGTGGGCATGCATACATACACTGATGTTTAAGGTCCTTGGGAGAACTCGGCTTTCTCTCTAGTGGACAAAGTTGGCACTGGCCTGCAGGGAATACAACCTCTTAGGTAGAGTCATCAAATCTTCATGTTTCCCTTCTGAGAAATAGTAACCAGGACCAACTCTAAGAAGGAGGAAGCACCAGAGGATTCTCAGGCTATTACAGACAAAAGAAGCTCAAAAATAAAGTAAAAGAAATTCTCAAGAAAATGCGGCAGAGCTAAGAGCAAGCTGTGTGAATTATTATAACCTGCCCTTCCTTCCCTTTCCAACTTGCCTTCCCTTTGTCTCCAGCATGCAGGAGTCAGCACAGTAGCTCAGGCAGCCAGGGACCCGAGGCAGCTGGGGGGTCTGTGCAGAGGCCCATGGCAACAGGAACAGTAGCAGGGGCTCTAGAGGTGGAAGGCAGCAGTGTGCTGGGAGGTCTACACACAACAAGTCATTTCCAATTGAGCAAATAGGGAAATAAATTGAGGAGAGTGGGTGGTTTCTTTTCACAGCTAGAGAATATATTTATAAACAACTTCAGGATGTTGAGATAGAACTGAAGGCATCAGTGTGAACCCATGATTCTGTTACGTATGTGTTCATGTACACACACACACACACACACACACACACACACACACAATTTCTATATCTGTCTGTGTCTGTGTTTGTGTATACTGCTTATCTCCTAACTCTATCACTGGATAGGATCTGAGATTCTTTGCTTATAAAAATGAAGGAATACTTAGAATCCTCCTGAATCACTTCCTCATCTCACAAGTCATTATTACTTTAAAACACTGGCAAACACAAAGATATCTGTCTTTCTTCAAACTGCCTAAGCCTAGCAAAAAGAGAAATAAATTTCAGGAAGACATATACATGACAATTAGATACTAGATATTCAACAGGAGAAAAAATATATCAATTATATCCATCACATAGCACAAAGTAGCACATTATAAATGTTCATTCTCTAGATGTTATTAGCACTTGCAGAACTTTTTACCTCAGCAAACATTTTTTCTTAATGCTGGAAAGACACAATGTAAACATTACTTTTAAAGGGGGTAAAGGAGCTATCATTGATAAAAATCTACCACCCTAAGTTATTTCACTTCTAGTTTACACTGGAAGAGATGAAACTTTAAATATTTTAAAACAAGAATACCTACATGCAGAGGGGCCAAGCAAAAGTAATTAGAATTGTGAAATATTAATTTTAGCTTTGGCTTCTTTTAACCTTGACAAAAACATCAATCAAATGTTAAGCTTTTTGCTAAAACTAATATACAAAATGCCTTTGTAAAAGAACCATGTATCTATACACTCTTACACTATTTTTTTACAACTTTGTTATTCCTCCAAGTAACAGGAACAAATTTAGCATTAGACATCATAATTCTTATTTTACTCTTTTCAGAAATACATATTACATAGCTGCCTGCTGTCTGACTAGAAAGGATTATGTCTAGCCACTACCCCATACATTATCAACAAATATACTTTGGTAGGTTGTCTGGGTCACCCCCAAATTCTAAGCATATAGATAATTCAACCAGAATTCAGTTTAAATTAATTTTCGGTAGCATCATCAAGTAAAATCATGACACCAATGTCAAAACCAAAATGACAACACCAGGATTAAATGAAGTAGCAAAAGTGGGCTTGACAGAACTCAAATTTTTTCCTCCTGAAGAAAATAAATCTTCCCCATCATAGTTCTCTGCCCTTTTAAGCCCTTAATCTGTGCTGTTTGGCATAGGTGTTTACCTCTTTAGCACTTTCATCTCAGATCACTTCCTCTTATCAATTCCTACAGCACTTATTCCCGCTAATCTTTCCCTGTGTTGTGAGTTCTTACAAAAACAATGATAAAATTCAGTCTCTTCAGCTAGGTCTTAAGTCCATCAACAATAGGGACTATGCATTATCTTTTTTGCAGTTTAAATACCTTGCAAAGAGTTACTATAATAATGGGCTCACAATAAATATTAAATAAGGATTACAGTTTTCTAAGTGTTATGTGCCACAATTATGCATGCATTAAAAAGGTCACAGAGGTTCAGAAGTAAGAAGCGTGGATTTTAGTTCTATTCTTATTAGAATTAGTCCAATAAGTCACTTATCCTCTCTGGGACTCAAGTTCTTCATCCATATAAACATATGATTTCTGAAGTCTTTCCCAGTAGTAAAAGCCTAAGATTCTGCATCATAGAGTAAATAGTTTATTTAGCACTATTAGTGAAATTACATGGCCATCTTCCATACTATCAAAATTGTCTCATAGCAGAGAGCTATATCCCAGCAATGAATCAAAATATAAAATGACTCACTAAGTCAACCACAAAATTGCTAACTGAATCACAGTTCTACTAAGAGTTCATTCCACTCAGTTGTGGGACAAATGTAGGCCGTGGGACATGAATTCAACAAAGTTAAGCTTTTCCAATGATTTTTGGAAAAGCACCTACATTACAGACTAGGAAAAAAGAAAGGACATTGTTTATTATAGAAATAATATGAAATACATTTGATTTTTTCACATGAAGCACTGCCAAAGTAAAAATTCTATGCCTAATCCATCTTCAAAATCTAATCTTTTTCCTTTATTTTGTTTTCTTGTTTGTAAAGGCAAACATCATGTTCTATTTTATTTCTCTTCTCTCATATCATAAAAAGAATCTGAAACTTGTAAATATGAAGTCATTCTATACATGTCATTCATGTACTATATGGGGAGGCAAAAGGCACTCACTACAAGTGCCAAGTACCAGGCAACTCACTGTTCACTATTTTTATATACTCGCATTGGTGCAATGTAATTAAGTATATATCATAGTGAAATTCAAAGTGAAACATCCTTGTATGGATGTAAGTAACCTTATTTGAACTGTTCCCTTCCTCAATCCTTACTTTTCCCCTCCCCACTTTCCTCCCCCAACTCCCTTCCACCATTCTACTATTTTCTCTCCTCATTAGACTGAAGTATCTTTCCTCCTATTTTTCTTCTTGTGTATGAGAAAATATACAACCCTTGACTTTCTGAGACCGGTTGATTTCACTTAGCATAATATTCTCTAGTTCTGTCCATTTTCCTGAAAATGACATAATTTTGTTCTTCTCTATGGCTGATAAAACTCCACTGTGTGCATATAGCACATTTGTGTTATCCAGTCATCTGTTGATGGGCACCTATGTTGGTTCCATAATTTGGCTCTTGTGAATCGTGTAGCTATAAAGATGGGTTACTCTTGATTAAAGTTCCAGACTTAGTGAAACCTCTTGCTAACTTGTAGATTTTTATCTATTTGAGATAAAAATAATTTCTGTCTGGTAGAACCAATAACCACAAAGACTGATGGGTCTGTTAGACATTAACCATTTTTTTTTCTAACCCAGAAAACATTTTTTTTTTTGCTATATTGCTTATGTATGCCTAGCTTCTTAAATGCTCATTGAACCAGTCATAACATCTTCCTGATTTCTTCATTAATTAAATAAGCTAAGTAAAATCTTTGACACATGATTTTACCATTTTGAAAATTATTATTTAGTACTTATAAAAAAGCAGAAACTATGCCTGTGTTAAATAACAGTGGGTCTATTTATGCAACCAGTTTGTTAACTGCTTAGTTCAAACAAACTATTGATGAAAATCAAAACCATTTACATACTATTAATGTTATTGTCTTCCTTTGAAGAATATGTGATGTGAAAAATAAAATAAGAAATTTTAATGTTATGGTTCATTTCTTCCCATTGAGTTTATTACAATTTCCCCGTTAAGTTCAGAAATGATGGGGGGGGGGGTAATGGGGGGAGGAGATTTACCATTAAGTCTGGCAAAAGGAATAACTCATAAACAAGAATGCTTATAGTTCTGGCAACTGGCAGGGGCTTCTCTTTAAATTGTGCTTGAGGATGAAAGAATACATAGAATGTGAAAAATCCCTTACAAATACATGGACTGATGAGCAAAGGGACATAGCCAGGTACAATGAGCACAACATAACTGACTCATTAAATGACAAACACTGCATTTGGCTTCAGCAAACCATATATAGTAAACTATAATTCCAATAGCTTTCAGAGGCGCTGTCAGAGATAAAGATATTTCCTGACGTTGATTTGATGAGAGACCCTAATGCTATTTATGCCAAACCAACATAATATCTTTTCTGCTTTTTAATTTGGCACAGGGGCATTTTTTGAATTTTGCTTTAAATGGCAAATGAAAAGGTCATACCATAAGATTTTTCTGCAGGAATTTCTATAGGGAAAAGATTTAGACAGAGTGTGCTTCACAGAAAACCAACAAACAAGGCTACAGGGAAGCAATTTAATTCAGTCAACAAATACATATCCAGTAAAACCTTGTTAGTTCGTAGAATGATTCAAAGTGCTGCTGCTAGTCAAAAGTCAAGGTATTCCCTCAATGTCAAGAGACTTTGTGAAGACTGGACTAGTCAGAATACTGGATCACCTACAACCCAGAGAAAATTATTGAGTCAAGGGCACAGAGGAATGTATGTGTGTATGCTTCAAACAGAATCAGCAGTCTACAAACAACTACAATCACTTTTTCAAAAGGGAAGGGGAATTTGATCTCTAGTACCTATCTTTAATTCCTTCTCCTACATGTTTCTCTTACTGTCAACAAATAATCAAGACTGTTTATAGGATTCTTGGTTGCAAATGTGGATTTAGAAGGTTCTCCCAAAGATAAGATGCAATTTGAACTTTTTGGTGATAAAAAGTTATTTACCAAAATGTAAACTGTGATTATTTCTATGTGATGGGATTCTAAGTTGTTTAAGTTTTTTTGTTTTTTTGTTTTTTGGGGGGGGTTTTTTTTGGTGGTGGTGGTACTGGAGAGCAAACCCAGGAGCATTCTACATCTGAGCTATACTACCAGCCCTTTTTATTTTTTGTTTTGAAACAGGGTCTCACTAGGTTGCTGAAAGTCTTACTATATTGTCCTCAAACCTGTGATCTTTCTGTCTCAGCCTCCCAAGTACTGGGATTATAGGTGTGTGTCACCACACCCAGCTATATTGCTTAAGTTTTCTTACTGCTGTTTTTCTGTATTTTCTAAAATTTCCAACAGGAATTTGTATTACTCTAGTCATCAGAAACAAGCAAAACAAGTTGGGCGTGGTGGTGCATGCTTGTAACCCCAGTACTTGGGAGGCTGAGTCCAGAGGATCCTGGTTCACCGCCAGTCTCAGCTACTTAGTGAGACCCTCTGCAACTTAGTGAGACCCTGTTTGAAAATAAAGAATAAAAATAGGGCTGAGGATGTAGCTCGGAGGTAGAATGCCCCTGGGTTCAATCCCCAGTACTGCAGAAAAAAAGAAAAAAAAAAAAAGAAACAAGCAAACATACATGTAATTCAAAACATTTTTAAATGAGTAGTAACTACTCAAGTCTCACATTTTAAAATAATTTAGAAAATCAGCCTAACTTTTTAATTGATTACCTAGTTATTAGCTTTTTAAAAATAAAGCTTCAACAATTTCTGGATGTCAATTTCAATGTTTAGTGCCTGAAAACTAGAATTTGGGCATTTGCTTAAACATATTTTACATAATCTGAAATAAAGCACATAAAGCGACAGAATTACATAAATTTTTGCAAGAGAAAAAGAGAGTCTATACTCAACATTTATGGCAGTCTCTCTTAACACAAGACAAAGGTAGTAAAATATGTGGACCACTGGCCAGAATGGAGGGAGCTTTCTGACAAACAGAAAGGTTTGCCAATTTAAACTCCACTAAGTAAAAAAGAAAATAATATGTAATTTTTCCCATACAATACTGCCAATTCCACTGAAACACAAAATATCTAAAGCCTTCAACCACAAATCCAAAGCCAAAGTGGCCATGACTAAGGGTTTTTTTTTAATAATAATAATAATAATAAAAAGAGTCTGATCTAAACAATAAATTCAAGTTATGGATTCTGAACTCCCTTAAAAAAACAATAGCAACTAAGTGATTTCTATCCTGAGATACCATATTCCTTAAAAAGCTCACAAGCAAAATGTACACTTCATTAACTTTGGAAATAAACCAAGAAAGCCCAGGACCACCCTCCTCCAGAGATAGTGTTAGTATCATTCTCTGCCCACATAAATGAACACTGCCTTTAAATAGACTCCATAAAATTCTGTAAGTTTCAGAAACTGAAAATTTTAAAGTAAATATTAGCTCAAATAACATTTAAAAGTACTCCATTTCCCTTAATACTTCAGACAGTATAACTTCTATCCACCAGTACCCAGATTTAGGATTATTTCTGAAACATCTTAATTCTAAAATATGCTCACATTCATCCACCTGGTAATTTCAGAGGCTATCACCTCTTTATTGTACTTGTAAGAGGCAGTAAAATACTTCCTGGGTTACTTTTAGCAACAATTTTCCTTCTCTTCATACAGTTTCTAAGAGTCAGGAGTATTTAAACCCAGCCCCAAACAATAACCCTTCCTTGAAGTACTTTTTAGAGTTTGTAAAGCTGAGCATTTCTTCAGGGAAAACTCATTACTGACATACTAAAAAGAGAATATTGTATGGGGGCGGGGGGGTCAGAAAAACCTAAAAGAACAAAATCATGTATTTGAGAAAAATAATTAATGAAATTTTGACTGATTTTCTTTTTAGGGGTACTGGGGATTGAACCCAGGGGCATTCTGCCTCCAAGCTATATCCCCAGTTCTATTTCTTATTCTTTATTTTGAAACAGGGTCTTACGAAGTTGCAGAGGGCCTAAGTAGCTGAGGCTGGCCATGAACCCTGATCCTCTGGTCTCAGTCTCACAAGTACTGGGATTACAAGTGTGCACCACCACAACCAGCTGACTGATTCTTTTAAAACAAGAGATATTTCAGAGTTGAGAAATGACTTTTTAAATCAATTTTATTTAGGAAAAACTTAAATTCCTTTTAATAACCAAAAATACCATTTAAATGCAAAGTGGAATCAGGGACAGAATATACTTTGTCATTCTACCTTTGGCATCTGTTATTCTACCTCTGTGCTAGGCAAATGGTTTCCAGGAGAAAAAGCAAGAACAAGAACAGGTGGAATCAACCAGGTGAAAAGAGAGTAATCTAAGAAGACAAAGAACTGGGCATGGTGGCCCATTCCTGTAATTCCAGTACTTGAGATGCTGAGAAAGGAGGATCACAGGTTCCAGGCTAGTCTCAGCAACCTTGGGAGACCCTATTTCAAAATAAAAAGGGCCTGGGGGTGTAGCTTGGAGGTCAAGTTCCCCTAAGTTAATCCCCAGTACAGAAGAAAGGTAGGGTGTGTGAGGGTTAATCTGTACTGTCAATGCAATTGAACTGAAAGACGCCTAGGATTAAGAGACTTGTGTGTGTGTTGATGAAGGTGTCTCCAGAGGTGATGGGCACATGGGGCAGCAAACAGTGAGGAGAGTCATGCTGAATGTAAATGACACTGTCTAATAGGTGAGGCCCAGAGAGAACAAAAGGAGGAAGAAGGAGGAAGCTATGCCAACGCAAGCTCCAAGCTTCTCCAGCTGGTGTGTCTGCAAGGAGGGCTGATTCTGACCCTGGCAGCTCACAGATGGCCTGTTTCAAAAGCTGACATTTTCCTCCTCCCATTCATCCTTCCCCTCTCCTTCTAGAATATCATGCTCCTATCCATTATCCATTTACTGACCAAAGGGATGAAGATCTGGTGCATGTGGGTCTGAGGAAGAACCAACTCAAGAACTCTTAACAAATAACAGAGCTGGATATGGTGGTGCACACCTGTAATCCCAGTACTTGGGAGGCTGAGACAGGGGGATTACAGGTTTGCAGCCTGCCTCTGCAATTTAGTGTGACCCTCAGCAACTCAGTAAGACCCTGTTTCAAAATAAAATTGGGCTGGGGTGGGGGGTGCAGCTCAGACGTTGAATGCCCCTGGGTTCAATCTCCAGTAGCACAAAAATTTAAAAATAAATAAATAAATAAATAAATAACAGGTTCTGAATCAGTTTACTGACAAATGAAGACCTACACCTCTGGGTCTGAAGAAGAACCAACTCAAGGATGACTCAGAAGCTGGGATGAGACCAAAAAAAACCAACAACAACAACAAAATCAAGCTTAAGGATAACTTAGACATGAATTTTGTCCCTCTTGATAAGACATCAGCTTGGCCCTGAAGAGCTAATACTTAAAAGGGACTTGATTCCTTTGGCCCAGAAGAACCCAGGGCTTGTTCCTGAAAACTCTAGTTCACTGGTTTCTCCAATTTGCTAGCAAATCAATAAATTTCTTTGTCCTTCTTCCCAAAGGCTTGTCCCAATTATTTGATTCAGCAAATCTGGGCAGGTACCAGAATTCAGTTACATGTTGACTGCTGCTGCCATTGCCGGAGGACATGGGACTCCAAGTCCTTCACTCTTCCAAAGCAGACTCACCACTGATTCTCCACGGCTTCAGTCTCAGACTAGAACTACATCACTGGTCCCTCTTGTTCTGCAGCTCCAGCTGCTTGGACTGAGCAGCTATTGGTTCCTCCAGTTCTCCAGTATGCAGAAGTCCATTATGAGACTATCCAGCTTCTCATCTTGTAATCCAACCTAATAAATCTCCTCTTATAATTATACACATACATATCCTGTTGTTTCTCTTCCTCTAGAGAAATCTGACTAATACAGGGGGAAATAATAATAGCACTCCAAAACTTTACCTCTAAGCAAAAGAATAAAATACCTAGTCTTTATAAAGTATGCAATTATTTTATTTAAACACTGCAATAACAAGAAATAATCTTAAAATAATCCAAAGCCAATCCACAAAATAATAATTTCATTAAGTATATACTTACAAGTGTCAAAGGGTTTATTCAATTTAATTAGATTAAATAATCTATTGGGAAAATATATTTTTTTATTCTTTCACTCAAGTTCTTGGTCAATAGCAAAATAAATCTACTTATCCCAACAACAAAAAAAGTTAAACTTTTACATGAAATGCACCAAACAAAAATATATTTCATTTCAGGCCCTTGCACATCAACATTCAAGCCTAATACACAACTCAAAGGCCCTAAGGGCTATGTAAGCAGCACCTAATCTAAGTCAAGCCAGCCTGTATTTCACTCATGAACACTCCCCAGTGGTCGGTCCTGCCAATGGGAATCCAACTCATTATTGCTTATAAGGGTTGTGAGTTGAAAAAAGTTGAAAACCACATTTTCTGAAGACAAATGATCAAACATTTAAATGGGATTTTTTTTCTCTCTCATGATTAATGATATCTGTAGTTCATAAAGGGTGACGACTGACAAATCACATCATGTTCTGAAAGAGACTTGGGCACCTTGTAAGGATTTATAAGATATGCTATGGCTTGTTCACACCTTTACTCATTCAAATCATCTTCAACCAAATCAATGCTGTCCCCATGGTTTTTAAAAATTACAACCCAGCCAATACCACTATTGGCAAACTCAGCAAAAGCCCTCAGATTTAATACTAGCCTCTTCATCCTAATACCTGAAAGAGGAAAGACTGAATCCAAAAAGACAAACAGAAAGAAAAGATAGGGAAAGAACACAGGGAGAAGAAAAAGTACTTAAAATTTACAAGCTGAATTTATGGCTGATTTTATTAATGAGAAGAGGATAGTATAATTTTGCTAGAATCCAATGTAATTTGCCAAATGCAGACAAGGAGAATCAATCAGCAGCTTCAAAAAAATCTAAATTCAAAATTATTAGTAACTATACTCAAAAAATATATATTATAGCCCATCGATGCACTAAAAGAATAAATTACTTTAATACCTAAACCAAACAGCTGATCTAGCTAAGACCAGAGGCTCACAAGTTTCAAGGCCAGCCTGGGCAACTTAGCAAGACTTTATCTCAAAATAAAAAGGGTTGGTGGTGTCACTCAATTTGTAGAGCAACCCTGGGCTCAATCCTCAGTACTGCCAAAAAAAAAAAAAAAAAAAAAAAGCCAAACCACATCTGTAAAAATCAGAATGAAGGAGCTCAGCTCTTTCCTCTTCTGTTAGTAGTTACTGAACAAAATCTGTTTTCACTACTTTAATGTCACCTGTGTGTATCTTTGGCAGTAGATGGCCTAAATGTGGCAATAAATAAGAAGATATGTTTGAATGAAGAATGAAAGCTAGAGAGATATTCAGAAATAAGAGCAACATCAGATAGATGAGCAGAGACTCCAGGGGAGTGAGTGAGGGGGATTAGAGAAGGGAGACAAAGTCATAATACTATGAATGTATATAAAACTACCCACTCCAATATCAAAGACATGCATGGGGCGGGGGAGGGAGGGGGGAGGCACCCAGACCTGTGTGCATGTATTTGTCTGACACTCTGTACCTCAATATGATGTAAAATTACAATGCACCAAATAAAAATAAAAGAAAGAAAGAAATGAAGAGCGGGGGTACAGCTCAGCCATGTAAGTCACACCAGCTCATAAGGTGCTAGAAGAAAGGGATCAGAGAGGCTCAGTAAAGTCCCTCAGTCCCTTCGCTAGGATTCTTAGCAAAAGCCCATTATTTCAGAAGCATATTTTACAATGTTTCTTCACTATTTGTATTCTCTTTAGTTTTAAAAGTTCTTTTGGAATTATCAGGCTGCTTTTATTATTGGTCCTTGTTGTGTTGAGAATCAAACCCAGGGCCTGGCACTTGCTAAGTGCCCTCTTGCCCTCTCTACTACTAGGTTACACTGCCAGCCCCTATCAGGCTGTTTTTAACAGGATTAGCTCAGTGTAAACCAAGTTCAAGCTGGGGGTTAGAAGGGACAGAGTAATGCAAACAAGAGATGGGAGTTCCAGGGAGAGGATAGCAAAGAAAGAGGGAGGAATAGTCACACAGTTCAGACTTCCTGTCCCTCCTGAATGTTCTAACTCCACAGTCCCTATTAAGTCTCAGCAAATTTTGTGGCGCTAAGAGAAACCTATTTTCTGTCAATAGTTTTTCTTCTACTCCACAATCTGGCCACTCAGCAAAACTATTGAAAATCTCAGAGAATTCAATGGTTTTCATTTCAAATCATTTTGGTTCACAGATTTCAGTATGCCTAAGATCGTATAGGGTTCATTCCCCAGAGACTTTTGATTTAGAACACTCAGAAACCAGGAATCTGATATATTTAAAAGTGCAGCATACTTTCAGTAACAAAAAAGAAAACAAATCCAGTGAAGAAAAGTAGTTACAGGGCAGGAGGCAGGAAATAGAAAGAAAAAAATAAATTAAGGATTGAAAGAAGCACATATTTCAATTAATTTTTACTCAAAATTAAGATTGATTGTACTATATGGGTAACCTTCATGTTACTTCAGGAATGAAGCTTCTTTGATTGGTTTTTGAACTCTGATATCTCATAAGAGCAGCATCACTTGTCACTTGTTATTGTTATTACAGAACAAGCTAGAGTTTCAAGGCAAATTCTTGTGATTTTACTTTTACTTTCATCCAAGTACATGGTTTTCAATAACAGAGGCTGCCACCTTGTGACTTGAAGCTTCAATAAAATATGATAAAAGCAAATAATACTGGTAATAACACATCAAGCCTTTATAATAAGCAAGGCGCTCTACTAAATACTTCACATGTATTAAGGCAACAATTCTATGAAGTGGGTCTTATACATTTTACAGATAAGAAAACTAAGACACAGATTAGTTAAGTAACTTAACAACACAACTATTAGGTGAAGAAAGCAGGATTCAAACCCAGGCCTCTTGAAATCTGCAACATAATGGACTCACTCAAGCTTTAGGTAAAAATTAACATTGATTTTATATGATAAAACATATATGAGACAACTTGCCATAACTGTGAAGCAAATGAAATGGAATAAGAAAAAAAAAAAAGGGCAGGTAAAGCTCGTAGCTCAGTGGTAAAGCTCTCACCTAGCATGTGTGTGAGGCCTTGGGTGGGGGGAGGGGACAGTGAGAGAGAGAGAGAGAAAGAAGAAGAAAAAAAGAAGGAAGAGGGAAGGGAAAAAGAAAAAGGTACTCTTGTATTATATTGCTTTTTGTCACTGTGACCACGCTACCTGACAAGAACAACTCGGAGGAGGAAGGATTTGGCTCATGGTTTCAAGGATTCACTCCATGGTTGGCTAGCTCCAAGGGAAAAACATCCGTAGCAGGGCATGGTGGGAAACTGCTCGACTCACAGCAGCAAGAAGTAGAGAGAAAAGAGGAAGGGACCAGGGACAGATGGGGTCTCCAAGTGCCGCCCTCAGTGAGTCACTTCCTCCAGGCATGCCCTGCCTGCCTACAGTTGCCCCCTAGTAAATCCAGTCAAATTATTAATCCATAAGTAAATTATCAGGTTAGAGTCCTGATTAAATTGTCACCTCTGAATGTTTCTTCACTGTCAACCCATGAGTTTTACTGGGGATGTTCCAGAGTTAAATCACAACAGTTCTAAACACCTGCTTTGAGTTTCTTATATACTTTAACTATGACTTCTCTAAAGACATTGGTTTGTCACATTTATTCAACCACCAAAACTTGTGGCAACTATCCAAGATTATTTGTAACTGTGAGTGAAAGCAAAGCTCATTTGGTAACTTGTGCTTCATACTCAGAGAGGCAACTTTGCTGCAAAGGATGCCAAAAGTCAACACTGTATGGGCCCTACTCCCTTCAGTACAGAGCAATAGTCTGATTTTTTTCTTTTCTTTTTTTAAGCATGAAAGAGCCAGGCGTGGTGGTGCACCCTTGTAATCCTAGCACTTGGGAGACTGAGACTGGAGGATCCAGGTTCCCAGCCAGCCTCAGCTACTTAGTGAGACCCTCTGCAACTTAGTGAGACACTGTTTCAAACTAAAGAGTAAAAAATAGGGCTGGGGGTGTAGCCTGGAGGTAGAATGCCCCTGGGTTCAATCCCCAGTACCAAGAAAGAGGTCTAGTCTTTCAACACAATTTAAAGCAGAACAAAGATTTACATGCAGTTTTTTTCATGACCTCATTTAATACGAGAGTCAGCAGTCTAAGAGTGAATATTTTAGGCTGTAAAGGCCACAGGGTCTCTGTCACAACTGTTTCACTCTGTCACTGAAACCATATGCAATACATAGCAAATAGGCATGACTGTCTTCCAATAAAACTTTATTTACAAGTAAGCAGCTGGCTATACTTAGCCTTCAGTATTTCAGTATGCCAACTTCTGATTCAGTAGGTATGGTAAGAGAATTTAGGAAAAGCTGTATTACTTGTCTTATCAACTAAAATTCCTAACTACTATAGTTTATGTTCCTGTTTAGCTATGGTAATGTGTGGACTATCCTCTGTCCATTCTACCAATACTACTAAGCAAAATTTAGTTTTTCAAATCAGATAATAAATATTTGATTCCTGCTATATAGTCAACAAAAGACTGCTCAGTTCTTCAAAGTTCTACAGGAATTATAAAAGAGCATAACATCCTATAAGACACATAATGTAAGGCTCTTTTTAAAAAAAACTGAAAATATTATCAATATTGTCACATACACCTGTGAATTATAGAAATTCTTCTGAAGACTATTTTAACTGCCATACATGAGTAAAATGATAAGACCAAAAATTTGTTTTAATGCCATTCTAACACTATTTATGAAATTTTATTTATTTATTTATTTATTTTTTGTACTGAGGATTAAATCCAGAGGCATTATGCCTCTCAACTAGATCCCCAGCTCTATTTTATTTTTTATTTTGAAACAGGGTCTTGCTAAGTTGCTGAGGGTCTCACCAAGTTGCTGAGGCTGGCCTCAAACCTGTAATCCTCCTTTCTTAGCCTCCCAAGTAATGGGATTATAGGTGTGCACCACCACTCCTGGCTAAGCTTTCTCATCTTTAATTAACACATAATTGTACACATTTATTCAGTGCAGATATAGAATGTGTAATGATCAGCTCAAGGTATGAGCACAGCCATGACATCAAACACTATTTCTTTGTGTTGAGAACATTCAACATCCTTCCTATTAGCTATTTGAAATATATAATTAATTGTTGTCAACCATCACTATTGTACTGCTATAGGTCATTACAGTTATCTCTTCAATCCAACTGCTCCCCTGTGCCCATTAACCATTTTCACCTCATCCCTCCTTCCTACACACCCACCCCTGACTATTCTACTCTCTACATCTAGGAAATCAACTTTTAGCTTACACATATAGGTGAGAACATGAGTTACTTAGCTTTTTGTGTCTGATTTGTTTCACTTAACATAATAACCTCCAGCAGACATGTTACTGCAATTAACAGAATTTCATTCTTTTCTACGGCTAAATAACATGCCATTTTACATACAGAAACCGCATAAAGATAGCCAATCATCCAGCCAAGTCGCCTGGATGCTCATAGATCTTGGCTACTGGCAATAGCACTATGATAAAGGAATACAGGAATAAAGCACAGGAATACAGAAGTGTCATGGACAGACTCATTTCATTTCCTTTGGATACATACCTCTAAGTAGAATTGTTGGATCACATGGTAGTAGTTCTACTTGCATTTTTTTTTTTTAAGGATTCTCCTTACTGGTTTCCATACTGGCTATACTAATTTACATCCCTACCAACATAAGTCTTCCTTTCTTAATTATGGAGTTTTTAAAAATGAAAATTTTAGGGGATGGGGACGTGGCTCAGTGATAGAACACTTTCCTAGCATGTGTGAGGCCCTGAGTTCAATCCCCAGAACTGCAAAAGAAAAAAAATACAAACTTTTCATTTGCTAATTGAGGTTTAATTGTCTACTTCCTCTGACTTTTCTACTCCCTGCCCCTTACCTCAGCACAGAACAACCCATCACAGAACAAAGAACAGAATTCTGGCATCCCAAATTCCTCATTCAATGCATTATTGTCTCTATGCTCACAAAAAAAGTATGAATTCAGTTCTTAGTATTTTAACATACCAAACCTAAGCGTTGAAATTTTCCTTACTGTGCATTTTCTCTAGAATCTAAATAAATTTCTTTCATGAAAGCAATTATGTAACCTACCCCCCAAAATGTAAGGTTTTCTCATTTTAAAGTTCATTTGGTCCAATAGCTTACTTCTCCTTTTCATAAAAAGCAAATCTCAAATGCTGTATTTCATTCATCTTATTTGTGCAAGGACTAAGTTGGCATGAACACATTACTTGAAATAGGCTACATCTAAATTAAGGAAGAAAATAAATGTTTTGACTATCTTACAATCCCTATGGTAAACCCATGTTCTGAAGGAACCTAAGAAGTCTGCTTTGGACTTGGGGCATTTCGGCTACAACTGATGAGGTAGAATAGAAGAAATAAAAATTTAGGTAGAAAGGAAAGGAATTGGGAAGGAAAGGGAAAATATAGTTTTAAGATCTGGAAAGTTCATAATCTCTAACTCTACCCTATAGGGTGGGTCCTGTCTTGGGCCAAGCCTCAATGAGCCCACACCTTTAATCATAATGGCCCTTCTCCCCACCAGAGATTCCTGAGATGCTTAATAAACAAAGGATCCACGAGGAAGGCAAAGGTCAGACCTCAGTCAGTCACCACCCTGGATGCTGGAAAACCTAAGGAAGAGGAAGCCCAGACCTCCACTGTGCAACCCCACTGACCCCCTCATAGAGGTTCTATAAAAGAACTGAAGAGCCCGGCGTGGTGGCTCCCGCTTGTAATCCCAGCATTCGGGAAGCTGAGACCGGAGGATCTGGGTTCGCGGCCAGCCTCAGCTACCTAGTGAGGCACTCCGCAACTTAGTGAGACTTGGTTTCAAAATAAAAAATAAAAAAAAAATAGGGCTGGAGGTATAGCTCGGAGGTAGAATGCCCCTGAGTTCAATCATCAGTACCGCAAAAAAAAAAAAAGAAGAACTGAAAAAGCCACAGAGACTCTCTTGCCCAGACTCTCTGCCCTTCTTGAGAGGGCCTACCTTCTCCTTCGAGTCCCTCACTTTCCTAAATAAAACTGCTTTTGTCCCTGAGTGGCACATATTGAGATTCTTTTCACCATGGAAGCCAAGAACTCACAGAAGTTATCATGCTGATCCACCATGACACAACTACTCAAGCAATTCTACTAAGTCTAAAATATCAGTAAGATACACACACAGACACACATGCACTCACAGTAGGTGCAAGTTAAGTACCCCTAATCTGAGAATCCAAATTCCAAAATGCTCCAAAATATGAATGTTTTTGAATGTTGGGTGAGTGCTCAAAAAAGTTTCAGATTTCAGATTTTTGGATTAGGGATACTCAACCAGTGAAGGGTATGCAAATATTCCAGACTCCAAAAAACTCTGAAATTTAAGATACTTCATGTCCCAAGAATTTCAGATAAGGGACACTCAGTGTACATGTCTTAGGACATCTTCATGTACAAGAACAGAATGATGTTTTGTCCCTGGGTAAAGGAAGAGCTAAGCGCAATGGCATAAACAAAGCTAGGTCTGGACCACAGTAACAGCATATATTGAGCAGCTTTCTATAAAAGTATCCATTAGGCACAGGATGACAGAACAATCACTAGATTTATCTCCCAAATATGAATGGCTCAAATTTTTAAAAAAGCATGTCAAGACAGTCTAGTTCACTGTAGACCAAAATACACAAGTGTCAATTGGTCTTCAGGAAGCATATTTAGCAGAACTGAGGTAGTTCGTAGTTTTATATAAAGTGGAGATGACAGATTAATTATGTGACCCCTTGAGAAAAGTGAATGCTTCTCTGAGTGGACTCTCCATTGTGCTAGATTATAAAGACCTAAAAATATTATTTTATAGGTTTCTGTGTGGACATATTTTTTTAAAAAAAAAGGGTAGAATAGATGAGGAGAAATATCAAACCCAGAGAAAAAAGAAAATCAAGGGGACTGAATAAGGACTGTCTCTGTATGTATATGTTAAAATTCTCCCTAAAACTAACATCTACAAATCTATACACAGTTATAAATGCTACATGTAAAAGTGTTTTGACATAAAATGATGATATATCTTTAAGACATGCAAAGGCTTTTCTATTTTGGTTTTCAGCAACCAATACTATTAAAACTAGGATAAAAGTTATTTCAAGCCAGGCATGATATCGCACACTTATAATCCCAGTACCTGGGAGGCTGAGACAGTGGGTCAAAGGCTCCTGGCCAGCCTCAGCTACTTAGTAAAGTCCTACACAACTCGGTGAAACCCTGTTTCAAAATAAAGAATAAAAAATAGGGCTGGGGAGTAGCTCAGAGATATAATGCCTCTGGGTTCAATACCCAGCACCACACACAAAAAAAAAATTATGTCAAGAAAATGTCTGAAGTCAGCATAGGATATACTTAAAAATCACTCATTATCTAAATAACATTAAGGGAATTAATTATATGTATTACTTAGTCTCTTGGCCTCATTTGTTTCTATCAACACTAGCTTTTAAAGATTTGAAAAACAGCTGTATAAAACTAACATTTCATACAAAATTACTTTCTGTTTTCTGTTACTTACTTATAGACTCAGCTTTTAATCTACTGTCTCCAGAATTCTGGTTTTCACTGGCTACTTACCACTTAACCCACATACAATGAGCAACTGTGTATAGAGGTAGAAATTATTTCACCAATTACCCTTCTTGAGTAATAGTCAAGCATTTTAACAGTCTCTGGATAAATATTTGTCTCACTCAAACACTGGTTTTTCTCAACACAACACAAAGCACAAAACCAAGGGCAGAAACCAACTGCAGAACTCAATTCAAAGGGCTATTGATTGTGGTGAAACTAAGAGTGTTCTGCTCCCTAATGCTCCCACCTCCCCTATTGCTAAGTGACCTTTATAAACAAATGAAAAGACATCCAATAGCATTAACCATTAACTAGGGAAATACAAATTAAAGATATGGTGATATACCAGCACTATCAGATGGATGTGCCTATTGGAATAGCTGTAATAAAAAAGATTGATAATACCAAATGCTGGTAAGAATGCAGAACAAGCAATTGAAACTTTTATCCTTGTCAGTAGAAAAGTAAAATGGTTGAGCTACTTGGGAAACCAGCATGACACCTTCTTATAAAGCTAAACATACACGTATAATGTATGACTGAACAATCTCTCTTCAGGTATTTGCCCTAGAGAAATAAACACTTAGTTTCACACAAAAACCTGTGTATGAATATTCATGGCAGCTCTATTCATGACAGCCCACAACTAGAAACAACCCATATGTCCTTTAATGAGTGAATGGATACTCACATTCACAGTGGTACATCTACAAAGATGGAATGCTACTCAGCAATGAAAAGAAATGAACTACTGCCGCACTATTGGATAGAGAATTATGCTGAGTTTTTTTAAAAATTCTGAAATATTATAGACTGTGTATAAATTAGTTTGCTAGGGTTACCATAAATTAAACACACACACATAGATTGGGTGGCTAAAACAACAGAAATCTATTTTTTAAGAGTTCTGGACACTACAAGGTGTCAGCAGACTTAGTTTCTTCTGAGGCTTTTCTTACTAGCTTGCAGGTGGCACAACAATGGACTGGACATATGCACTCCCCCTCCCAAATTCATGTTGAACCCCAAGGTGATGATGACGGTAGGAAGTGAGGCCTTTGGGAGGTAATTAGGTCATAAGGACGGAGGTCCCATCAATGGAATTAGTGCTTTTATAAGAGACCCCAGCCAGGTGTGGTAGCTCATGCCTATAATTCTAGTACTTGGAAGGCTGAGACAGAAGGATGGCAGGTTCTAGACTAGAGCATGGTAATTTAGCAAGATCCTGTTTCAAAATAAAAAATTAAGCCAGGCATGGTGGCGCACACTTGTAATCCCAGTTCTTGGGAGGCTGAGATAGGAGGATCTGGGTTTGCAGCCAGCCTCAGCTACTTAGTGAGGCCCTCCAGAACTTAGTAAGACCCTATTTCAAAATAAATAAAATAGGGCTGGGGTGTAGCTTGGAGGTACAACACCCCTAGGTTCCAACCTAGTACCACCAAAAAAAAATTAAATTAAAAAAAAAAATGGCTGGGGTATAACTTAAAGGTAGAATGCCCCTGTGTTCAATCTTCCCTACCACAGAAAAGAGAGAGAGAGACAGACAGACAGACCAGAGAGATTATCCCTCATCTCCTTGACCATTTGAAGACACAGCAAGAAGGCACTGTCTGAAATAGGGAATGGGCCCTCACCACACACCAAATCTACTAACATCTTATCTTGGATTTCCCAGATTCCAGTACTGTTGGAAATAAATTTCTGTTGTTTATAAGCCACCCAGCTAGCCACGCACGGTGGCGCACACCTGTAATCCCAGTACTTGGGAGGCTGAGAAAGGAGAATCACAGGTTTGAGGGCAGCCTCAGCAAGTAGTGAGCCTCTAATCAACCCAGCAAGATCCTATTTCAAAAAAAAAAATAGGGCTGGGAATGTAGCTCAAAGGTAGAATGTGTCTGGGTTCAATCCCCAGTACCACAAGAAATTAAAAGAAAAATTAAAAATAAGCCACCGAGCTTGTGGAATTTATGTGATAGCAGCCCCAACAGACTGAGATAGTTGGCTTCTCACTGAGATCCCACATGACCTGTCCTTGAGCATGCAGCCCTGATGTCTCCTGCGTCTCCCAATTTCCTCTTCCTATAGGAAGACCAATCAGATAAAATTAGGGACCACCCTAACAGCCTTGTTTTAACTTAATCAGCCCGTTAAATGCTCTATTTCGTTTTGTTTTGTTTTGTTTAATTAGTGCATCTTAATTATACAGAATGGTGGGTTTCATTGTAACATATTTGCACATACAGAAAAACACAATTTGATCAATTTCACTCCCCAATATCCCCCTGCACCGTCCCCATCCCTCTACCCGTGTTCTTCTCCCTTCTACTTTCTAGGCATCCCCTTTTTCCCTGTTTTCTCCCTCTAGCTTTGACATATGAGGGAAAACAAACTCTGTGTGTGTGTGTGTGTGTATGTGGCATTATTCCTCCAAGCTACACCCACAGCCCTATTTTAGTTTTATTTTGAAACAGGGTCTCCCTAGGTTGATGAGAATCTCACTACTTGTTCAAGCTGTCTGGAACCCATGATTCTCCTGTCTCAGCCTCCCAAGTACTAGGATTACAGGCATGGGCCACCATGCCCAGCATACAATTCTTTTCTAAGTCTGATTTATTTTGCTCAAAATTAATGGGCCCCATTTCCTGCAAATGACATAATTCCCTTCTTTTTACAGCTGAAGAAAACTCTATTGTGTATATACCACATTTTCTTTACCCATTCATCTGTTGATGGACATCTAGGCTAGTTCCATAACTTGGCTATTGTGAATCGTGCTGTGATAAACTTGGTATGCATGTATCTCTAAAGTATCCTGACTTTAATTTTTTTTTTAATACATGCCAAGGAGTAGTATAGCTGGATTCTGATAGTTTTAGTTTTAGATTTTTGAGGAACCTCCTTACTGATTTCCATGGTGGCTGTACTAATTTCATTCCCACCTACAGTGTATAAACCAGCCTACCCCCCATTCTCATCAGCATTTATTGTTTCTCTCGTATTCTTGATGATTGTAACTACAGTCACCTGAGGTACTGGCATAAAATGTCAACATATGGTTGGGAGGGAGTCACTATCCAGCTCAGCACAGTGACAAAGACTGTCATTAATCAAGGATGAGTCAGGCTTCTCTGGGTCCTCTTCTGCCTGGGTCCCACCCAGCCTTGGGTTCTGTCCTTGGCCTACTTAGTTCTGCTTTAGCAAGAATCCTGCTAAGTCAGTCTAAAAACATCCTACCCCCAATATCTTATCACCATGACCTGCCTTCATCAAGACATCAAGACATCAAGAATTGTTGAGTTCCCCTAGCCTTGATGTTTTCTCTAAATAATTTTCCTTCTACTGACCCCTACTCTGTTCCTTGGCTATGAATCTCTACTTGTCATTGTTAAGATTCAGAGTTGAACCTGATTTCTCCTATTGCAAAACCTCAGCACAGTAGCCCCTCTAAACAAGGTCTGTTTTATTGCCTTCAGCAAATGATGTTGCTGGGTTTTTTGTTTTGTTTTCTTTTGTTTTTCCTTTAATAACAAAGGGTATGACTCTATTTACACAATATTCCCAGTGTGACAAAATTATAGTGATAGAACGGGTGTAGTAGCGCATGCTTGTAATCCCAGTACTTGGGAGGCTGAGACAGGAGGATCGCATGTTCACAGCCAACCTCAGCTACTTCCTGAGGCCCTCTGGAACTTAGTGAGACCCTGTTACAAAAATGCCCCTGGGTTCAAACCCCAGTATCACACACACACACACACACACGCGCGCACACACACACACACACAAAAAAGAATTATAGTGATAAAGAACAGATTAGTGAGCCGGGCGTGGTGGCGCACGCTTGTAATCCCAGCATTCGGGAGGCTGAGACCGGAGGATCTGGGTTCGCGGCCAGCCTCAGCTACCTAGTGAGGCACTCCACAACTTAGTGAGACTCGGTTTCAAAATAAAGAATAAAAAAAAATAGGGCTGGGGGTATAGCTCGGAGGTAGAATGCCCCTGAGTTCAATCCCCAGTA
>PVLC010003456.1:0-97264 GCA_004027655.1 Graphiurus murinus
CGTGGGAAAATTGAGTTCCAGGTTCCCTCTCAGCTCTGACCCGGGTCACTGGTCTTTGCCCACTAGTGCTCCTAGTGCAGTCCAGCCTTCAGCACCGCGGACAGCGACACGCTCTCCAGGAGGCCAGAGCTGAGATCATCCCACAGCTGTGCATCAGTCCTTCCCCTTCATGGCTGGCGGGAGGCCACCAGGGCAGACGTCTGGGCATTCTGTGTCTGTGAGTCCCCCACACTCTGTCTTTCTCTGGGGTTGTCAAATGCGGTTCCTGCCACAGATCAGCTCCATCGGGCTCCTTGTGAATCCTCAGCTCCCCCGTGTCTGCTGGAGAAGCTAGGGCCCCTGAGAGGGAGGGGGAGGGAGGCCGCAGCCCATTGGT
Organism: Graphiurus murinus; assembly: GCA_004027655.1. NCBI lineage: Eukaryota > Metazoa > Chordata > Mammalia > Rodentia > Gliridae > Graphiurus > Graphiurus murinus. Next base: position 377 of record PVLC010003456.1, read on the forward strand.
GGACCTCTTCGTTGTTCCAGCCCAGGCTGAGTCCTGCACCCTTGGCCACTCCTCCCCACTAAGAATCAGGTCAGCAAACCCAATCCATCACTCCTCCAAGAGGAAAAGGGGAAGAAAGCCAGGGCCCCTTCCCATACATTAAATCACAGATTGGCAGGGCATAGTAGCACTTCCCTGTAATTCTAGTACTTGGGAGGCTGAGACAGGAGCATTCCAAGCTTGAGGCCAGCCTCAGCAACTTAACAAGACCTTCAGCAACTTAGTAAGGCTCTGTTTAAAACTTAAAAATAAAACAGGGCTACAGTGTCAATCAGAGGTAGAGCTCCCCTGGGTTCAGTCCTCAGTACCACCAAAAACAAAAAACAAACAAACCCACAAAACCATAAGTGATTGATACATTAATGGTTAGGGCTGATAATAGGTTAGTGATTGATACATTAATGGTTAGGGCTGATAATAGGTTAGTGATTGATATATTAATGGTTAGGGCTGATAATAGATTAGTGATTGATACATTAATGGTTAGGGCTGATAATAGATTAGTGATTGATACATTGATGGGTTATTAATGGGTTAGAATGGGATGCTGTGCCCTCTTTGGAGGACATCTGGGAGGGGACCTGTGTGCAGCTCCCTGGGGCCATGCACTGGAGGGCTAGACAGTCCATTAGGGGCTCAGTGGCCCTGGGCCCCAGCCAGTCTGGATGGACACTTTCTTGGCCAGAGGAGGCAAGGCAGGTGCAAAGGGGAAGCACTGTCCTGTGGACACAGGGCGGGAGGCGTGGATATTCCCTGGGTTGGGGGCCCTCCCAGAGCCTGAGGTGCAGAGACCCCCTGGAAGCACAGGTGCACTTGGAGCTGCAGGAGAGGAGCCAGGCACCGAGGCCTTTCCTGTCCTTATCCTGAAGACCAAGCTGCAGGCTGGGTCAGGAGGAAGCGCTGGGCCCAGGCCTCACCTTCTGCCTCTCTGGCTCCCACGGTCCCCTGACCTCCCTGGGCTTGCCTGATGTGGGACAAGGTCCCCCACCCTCCTGTCTCAACTCTCTGGCTGGGCTCCCCACACCTGGGGGCCCAAGTCCCGTCTGCATTCTGAGGCTTGGCAAGCACCCCACCTCCCAATGGCTCCTCTTGGGGAGGGGTCCTGGCTCTGCAGCACAGCTACCTGCCTGTCGTAGGCTGCTGCCTAGTGAGGGCAGCGCTGCCCCTGGCCTGGTGGCACGTGTGTGGGCCCTCTGGACCACAGGTACAGGCCCTCTGTGGCATGCGCACCCACCCAGATCTCTCTGGACTTCTGGGCATGCCCCCTCACCTAACCCCGCCCCAGGTGCGGGCGCCCTTCTCCCCAGAGGTCTGAACAAGGGCTCCCAGGCTGCAGCCTGGCCACCGCTGCTCCGCCCCTCCAGTCACTGCTGAGCTCCCTGTGCAGAGTAGAGGCTGCCATTCTCTATAGAGTCCCGGAAGGAAAAGCACCGAGAGTCACAGGTGGGGACGGATTAGAAGCAGAACATCTAAATGCGAGGCCTGCGCTCATTGCCTATGGGAATTGTCGGGTTCGGGAAGAGCCATGGTCCAAGCACCGAGACAGAGTGAAGGTCCTAGCAAGGTAGTTTAGTGAGCAACTCGGGGATGGGGGAGCAGGGGAAACCAAGGTTACAGGACATTCAAAGGTTAGAGTACAGAAAACATTCTGCTAGATTTGGATGCAACCATGATGATTGCAATGGTCTGTGGGAAGAGGTCCCCAACAAGGTCACGGTCTGACCCAATAGTTGAAGCATGAGAGGGTCAGAGGAGGGTCTGTATTAAATCTTCTTACATTTCCAGCCTTCTGATATACATTTCATCATGATATGCCTTATGATATACATTTCATGTTTTATGACATGTTATAATAGGGAGAATGAAGGCAGATGCAAGGGAGCGGGGAACTTCTCTCCAGCTGCTTCTTGCTGACACAGGGGACATTGTGTTGTCAGCGTGGAGGGTGTCACAGTGTCACTTTTGCAGGAGATGGTTGTGAAGGTCTCACATCAACAGGATTATGGCATCTGTATATTTTTGTGTGGTGAATTGTACCAGTGCCTGTAATCTCTAGGAAAGGAGTCTAGAGACAAGGTTAAAAATGTAAGGTCCAGTCGGATGTGGTGGCATGTGGCTGTAATTCCAATATTTGAGAGGCTGAGACAAGAGGACCGCAGGTTTGAGAACAAACTCGGCAACTTAATGAGGTCCTCGGCAACCTAGCAAGACCCTGTTTCCGTATAAAAATAAAATAAAATAAAATAGGGCTGGGGGTGTAGCTCAGAGGTAGACTATCCCTGGATTCAATCCCCATTAAAAAAAATTTCAGGGTCAAAATAGGAGGAGCAGAATGATTATTGCTAGTGGTCATGTAAGAGGGAGGAGTCAGGGGACCCAGCCCCAGTTTTCTGTCCCAAGCCCCAGGATTGTGGAAGACCTTGTCTTATTTTGGAAGTGTGGTTTCTGACAGATATGGCTTTATCTGTCACTATTCCAGATTGATTTATATAAAAACAGCATTCTTCCTCCAGGTATAAACAGAACCCCCCATTTTTTTTTGGCCATTAGCAGATCTAAGGAATCTCTTTGGTTTTTTAAAATGGGGATACCATCTGAGATTTCCTCTAGGCAGTCAGAACCATCTTTTGACAGGTGCTGGAAATGAATTGAGGACGGGGGTGGGTGGGTGGATGGAATGGCTCTAATTCCAGAGCCTACAACTGTGACTACCCTAAGCCCAATTAGCAGCTTTTTCTTGGGGGATGTGGCTTATTAAAGCGGGTTCCAGAGTTTGATTGGCGGGTGCTGTGTCTATTTTGGGGGCCAGATGGGCCAATGTACAACTGCCTGTCCAATTGGCTGGTAAGCAAAGCTAAGCTGAGGGCCCACCGGAGCAGAGGTCTCCAGTTTTATGGAGTCAGGTGGAGGGGTGAACGGACACGAGGTGGGGTGGGAGGGGGATTTCATTTGGGGACATTGTTGTTGTTGCGGTGGTTGCTAGGCAACCAGGGAAAGATGTCTGGGCTGGGGGTAGAAGAACACCGCCCCCACCCCAAACACACAGTCCTGAGTTAATTTGTTTAGCCTTTGTGTTTAATACAGCTGTTCTTCCAGTACCTCTGACTTGGTTAGTGAGGGGGTGGTCAAAGTTTTGGTATTTGGAGCACCTTATGATGGTGTGTTTGCAAAATCGTGGTCCCGATGATCCTAAGAAGACAGGAGGGGGTGGAGCTGGAGGTGTTGAAGGAAATCAGGGTTCGTCCTAGAAGTTTAAAATTAGCAGCTATTGGACCAAAAACGAGGATTTTTTTTTTGTTGTTGTTGTTTGTTTAGTATTGTTTGGAGTTGCATGTGCAAAGGTTTGTCTGGTAGCTGTTAGCGAGGTATTGAGCACGGGTTCTGGACGGTTGCAGAAAGCTTTAAAGATGGGAGCTGAGCGAAGGTGTGCCATAGTCTGGGTCTCTCAAGGACATGTAGCGGTCACATTATGTTCTTCGTAGCGTAGCTGGGCGTGTGGTGGTGGCAGGGCCCTGCAGCTGTGATGCACAGGTGAGCTGGCTGGGACCTGTGCTCAGCGGTTTATTTTATGACTCCCTGAAGCCCCGCTGGCTGCTCCCCAGGTTAAGCAAGACACCACATCCCCCGTTGGCATTTTGACAAGACCAACTCCTTGGCATGGGTCAGGTAGTTGAGAAGGAAAAGGGAGTGAGGGTTTCACATTGCAGATGAGACACTGGGGAAACGGCCATTAAGTGTGTGCTCTGGGGAGTATCAGCAGGAGGCCCTGGCTGCCATTTCCAGGGGGATTGGTCAGGCCCATGGAGATGGAACAATATCTTTGCCTCAAGAGCATCTGGGAAGCTGGGCATGGTGGAGCATGCCTATAATCCCAGTGCTTGGAAGGTTGAGACAGGAGGATTGCAGGTTGGAGGCCAGCCTCAGCAACTTAGCAAGACTCTCAACAACCCAATGAGACACTGTTTCAAAGCAAAAAATATAAAAGGGCCAGAGGGTGTAACTCAGAGGTAGAATGCCCTGGTTTCAATCCCCAGTACCACAGTATTAAATAAGTACTCCTGAAAGTCTACAAGCTAGCTAGCGTTTTCAGCTGAAGCAAGACTTCTCAGATAATAGCAGATGAAATTATCAACCTTAAAAGTGATTTCCCGCCAAGCTGGGTGTCGTGGTGAATGCCTATAATCCTAGTACTTGGGAGCAGGATCACAGGTTTAAGACTCGCCTCAGCAGCCGGGCGTGGTAGTACACGCTTGTAATCCCAGCATTTGGGAGGTTGAGACCAGAGGATCCAGGTTCGCTGCTAGCCTCAGCTACCTAGTGAGGCACTCTGCACCTTAGGGAGACCCTGTTTCAAAATAAAGAATAAAAAACAGGGCTGGGGGTGTAGCTCAGAGGTCAAATGCCCCTGGGTTCCATCCCCAGTACCACACACACACACAAAAAGACCAGCCTCAGCAACTTATCGAGACCCTGTTTCAATATAAAAAATAATAGTAATAAAAATAAAAAGGGCTGAGTGTGTAGGCAAGAGGTATCACACCCCTGGGGTCAATCTGAGTACCAAAACAAAGTGATTTTACGCCAAGTGAGTTAAAATATTTTATTACTATTTTTAATTTGAAACAAAAAGGCATGCTGCATTTTTCTAATGTAAGGACTAATTAAAGAGAATTTTATTGCCCTGAATCTTCTGGCAAGTTTGTATGTCATTACACAGTTTATCTTCCAGAGCGATTCTCTGCATAGGGCAAAATGACCACTCACAGACAGAAGTACAAAGCAACCACATTATGCTGATTAAAATTGAGCCATAGCCAGGCATGATGGGAAACACCTAATAATATCAGTACTTGGGAGGCTGAGACAGGAGGACCACATGTTGGAGGCCAGCCTCAGCAATTTAGAGAGACTTTCAGCAGCATAGTGAGACCTTGTTTCAAAATAAAATACAGGTGAGGGTATCGCTCAGAGGTAGAACACCTCTGGGTTCAATCCCCAGTACCAAAAAAATAAAAATAAAATTGGTTCATAACTTCCGTGGGCTTTCATGTATCTATTCTTGTAAGGCTTCTGGGTCTTTTCTGGCTTACTTATTAATTTGCTAGTCTGATTTTCTAACTTTACTACTTGACATTTTACATACACCTTTAGGGGAAGGAGTCTTAGAGCAGCATAAAATAAGATAAAGAGATTACTTCATTGTTAACTGATGTTAAAAATATGTTTCATGATGCCAGGCGTGGTGGCACACACTTGTAATCCCAACACTAGGGAGACTGAGATAGGAGGATCACAGGTTCGCAGCCAGCCTCAACTACTTAGTGAGGCCCTCTGCAACTTAGTGAGAGCCTGTTTCAAAATAAAGAATGAAAAATAGGACTGGGGGTGTAGCTTGGAAGTTGAATGGTTCAATCTCCAGTATTACCAAAAAAAAAAAAAAATAGTTTCATGGAACAGATTTTTTTAAGAAACAAGAAACAGCTTGTTAAAGCCAAAGGGGGAGAGAGAGAGAGAGAGAGAGAGAGAGAGAGAGAGAGAGAGAGAGATCATAATTTTTTATGTTCATTATAGTTTTGTTAACTACTGAGAACAAATGGGTAGTTAGGGACCCAGGAAAGTGGGACTATCCAATTGGTGTCAAATGAAGAGAAAGGAAGGCAAGATTTAAGAATGTCCTTTCCTCCAGGTTTATAAAAAAACAAATTAAGCAAACAACATTCGCCCTCTGCTGGTTATTTTGAAAAGAACATTAAGGAAATGTGAAGAGAAAGAATTGTAGGAGAAACCCAGAGCAATGTTGTATACCCCTGTAATCCCAGTACTTGGGGGGCTGAGACAGGAGGATCACAGGTTTGAAGCCAGCCTCAGAAACTTTAGTGAGACCCTCAGCAACTTAGTGAGACCCTGTTTCAAAAAAATAAATTAGAAAAGCTGAGGGGGCTGGGTGTATTAGGTAGGATGCCCCTGGGTTCGATCTCCAGTAAAACACACACACACACACACACACACACACACACACACACACACACACAGAATTTCAGGAGGATGGGAGAAGGGAGGGTCAGAAAGACAGAAAAAAGTAGAAGGGAAGGAGGAATCATACTGAAGGTGGCATATTACATTTTACATTGCTGCCGGAAATCTTGAATTTAGTCCAATACAAATTTGTCTATTTTATTTTTTTACTCTAATCTAAAAATTGTCCCCAGAATAGAAACATTTAACATCGGGCCTTTCTTTGTGGTACTAAAATGCCATTACACTAATAGACAATTTACTGCCACTTTAACGGATGACCGCGTATCATCGTCCTAGGAAAGTTAAATTTGGTCTCGGAAATTGAACAAGACTTGCCGAAGCTTAATGTGCTATTCATTAACATGGTTTAAAGTGATTAACGCCTTCCAATAAGTAAAACTCTCCTTTTAAATGTGCGTTCCTCATTGGAAGGGTTAGAGGTTTATTGAAAGTATCTACATAGTTAGAGAAAACACGACTAGCAAAGAAAAAAGGTCAATGTCCGAGGGAACAAAATCCCCTGGCAGCACAGACCAGTGACCCACAAATCTCTTTTGTATCACAGTTAATGAAAATGGGGTATCTCTTTGAACATTTGTGTGTGTGTGTGTGTGTGTGTGTGTGTGTGCTTCTGGGGTTGAACCTAGGAGAATTCTACCTCTGAGCTACGCCCCCTACCCTATTTTATTTTGAAACAGGCCTCACTCAACTTGTCAAGGGCCCTGCTAAGGGTCTCACTAAGTTGCTGAGGATCTCACTATATTGCTTAAGGCTGGCCTCAAACCTGCGATCCTCCTGTCTCAGCCGCCCAAGATCTGAGATCACAGGTTTGCAGGCTTCCTTATCACAACGGGAGGAATTGAATTTCTGGATTTCAGAAACTCCTTCCCTTATCAGAACCCGAGGGCATGACCTGTCTAAAGTCCTCTCTTATTGAATGCTTTCTTGCCCTAAGATTGTGAGTGCCCGAGAGCTGTAGGAAAGGTTAGAGGTGGAAGAGTTATAAATAAAGACTCAGAAGCTGGGCATGGTACACGCCTGTCATCCCAGTGCTTGGGAGGCTGAGATAGCAGGATTACGAGTTTAAGGCCAGCCTCAGCAAATTAGTGAGACCATTTCAAAATAAAAAACAAGATAGGGCTGGGGGTATAGCTCTGAGGTAGAATGCCTGAATTCAATCCCCAGGACTAAAAAAAAAAAAACCAAGATAGATACTCTAAGCCTTACCGCATTCTCCACCCATTCACCACCTCTCACCTAAAACATGTTTTCCAAGGCTTTGGAGAAGACTGAAACATTGGCAAATGGAGCAGCCCACTTCATATTATGATCTGTCAGTGCTGGGTGTGGTGGTGCAGGCCAGTGATGCCAGTCCTTGGGAGGCTGAGACCCGAGGATCTCAGGTTCAAGGCCAGGCTCAGCACCCTAGAGAGACTCTCAGGGATTCTGCTTCAAAAATAAAAAATAATAAAGGGTTAAAGGTGTAGTTCAGAGATAGAATGCTCCTAGAATCAATCCCTATACCTTAATGTGTGTATGTGTATGTGTTTGTGTGTGTGTGTGTGTGTGTATGTGTGTGTGTGAGATAGAGAGAGACACAGACAGACAGACAGACAGACAGACACTAGGCAAAGAGATCCTGACACCATGTGGACATTAGCTTAGCATCCAAGAGGACATTAATGCCATCCTTGACATTCGTCCCAAAGTAGCAGAAAAGCTGAGAATCCTAGACAAAGCTCGCAGTGGATCAGAGCCAGGGGTGGTGGTGGTTCAAATGCAGAACACAAGCTTCAGCCCGCCATAGTGCCACACACCTCTAATCCCAGTCCTTGGGAGGCTGAGACAGGAGGATCCCAGGTTCGAGATCAGCCTCAGCAACTTAGGCTCTCAGTAACTTAGTGAGACCCTGTTTCCAAATATAAAATACAGTAGTAGGGCTGGGGGTGTAGCTCACAGGCAGAATGCCCCTGGGTGCAATCTCCAGCATCATACACACACAAAAAAAACAAACTCAAACGTCATGTGTGAAGACACCCGAGCACACAGGTTACCCAGGGTCAGCTGCCACCAGGAGGGCTGATGGAGTGTTTAGAATGAATAGTTGGCCCTGAAAAAGCAAGGTTCCCTTCCTACAGTTTCTAGTCTGTTCTCTGAGCATCTTATGATGGCTAGAGGTCACGTGCCTGAAGGCTTATTAGTATCAGGAAGCAAGTAGTCTTGGGTTCCTCCTGGCTTCCAGGAGATGGAGAACTCTGAGATGAAAATTAGGATGTCTGTTATGAAAAGTCGGTTCAGACTCACATCCTGAATATTTATGGACTCTCATCTTTCCAATCAAGTTCTCATTCTTCAGCCTCTATATAATGACCTGTAATAATTGCTCACTCCGGTCCGTGTCCAAACTCACGTACCATTTATTCCTGGAGGAAATCTATCATTTCTTTCTGGGAGCACATAGTAGGTTCACAGGCATGGGCCACCTCTAATCTCTGCCTCTTACCAGTCCATGGTAGAATGGTCCTCATTGGATTCTCCATTTCTTCAACCCTATTCTTGAAGACCCAGCTCAAATCCCACCTCTCTTAAAAAGCTTTCTTTCACTGCTGTGAATCATATTTCTCCCTTCTCTAAACTATTGGGGTAATTATTGTGTGTGACCCATTCAGAAGCTTAGAAACTCACCCCAATCTTGTCGTCTATACAGTTGATGACTTGGTAGCAGTTTCCCCCAAATATCCTCAGAATGGTGCAATCTCTCTGTAGGAGTAAAGAAGCAGCCTTCCACGCTAGGGGTATGGGGCATGTGCACAACTGTAATCCCAGTACTTGCGAGGGTGTGACAGGAGGATCCCAGGTTGGAAACCAGCCTCAGTAACTTAGCCAGACTCTCAGCAACTTAGCTAGTCCCTCTTTCAAAGTAAAATATAAAACTAGGCCTGGGAGTGTAGCTCAGAGGTAGAATTCTCCTGGGTTCAATCCTCAGTTAAAAAACAAAACAAAGCTTGTTATCTAGACGTAACATTGACATCTGCCTATCAGAGTTTAGGATAATGGTGTCCTTCTTAAGTCCTGCCAAAGAGAACTGTTAGAAATTTGGTAAAATTTTGCAAATGCTAATCACTAGTATTTGGCAATCATTTTTCACCATCACTTAATCTGAGTACATGTACTCTAACAATATAGGAAAGGTTTTGCACTTTAAAAATATATCCATTTGGGAGGTTGACACAGGAGGATCTCAGGTTCAAGGCCAGTCTCAGCAACTCAGTGAAGCCCTGTTTCAATATAAAAGAATAAAATAGGGCTGGGAGGAAGAATGCCCCTGGGTTCAATCCCAGTGCCACAGGAAGTAATAATAATAGTAAAATAATAATAACAATAATAATAATATATAAGTGTATCCATAGCTTGGCATGGTGGTGCACACCTGTAATCCTGGGACTCTGGAGTCTAAGATAGGATCACAAGTTCATGGTCAGCTATAGCAAAGCCCTCAGCAACTTAGTGAAAATAAAATTTCAAAATAATTTTTCTTATTCAATATAAAAAATAATAAAGGGCTGGGAGTGTAGCTCAGGGGTAGAATGCCTCTGGGTTCAATCCCCAATACCACATTTTTTTTTTTTTTTGCAAATGTCCATCAAAAAATATTTGCTAATCATTTTCACTGGGATTTAATCCAAATACATGTGGATTTAACAATACAGGAAATATTTTGCCCTTCAAAAGTATATTCATAGAAACTGTTCATTTGCAAAATGAGAGCCAGGTTTGGAGGTAAATACTTGTAATCCCAGTACCTGGGAGGCTGAGACAAGAGGATCACAGGTTCAAAGTTAACCTCAGCAACTTAATGACTCTCAGCAACCAGCAAGACTCTTTCAAAATGAAAATTAAAAAGGGCTGGACATAGAGCTTAGAGGTAGAATACCTCTGGGTTCAATTCCCAGTAGCACACATTTTTTTTTTTTTTAATGTCAACCAATTAATATTTGCTAATCATTTTCACAGTCATTTAATCCAAATACCTGTGTTCTAAGGATACAAGAGTGATTTTGCCTTTCCAACGTGTATCCATAGAAACTATTCATTTGCAAAATGAGGAGACAGAGGCAAAGGGGGGTTCAAGTAAAGACCACAGCTTTGAGATCTAAAGTTTGTCACCTTCCTTTAAAAGCACATGTCCCCAAAGCAACTTCAGCAGACAAACCAGGAGCTCGGAATGAGGCATGGAGGCCAGGCGCATCTTTTGACTTGACTTGTCTGTTTTGCTTTATTGGATAATATATCTCCCCTCTTCCTTTTTGCATCATTTACTTGTAGTTCAATGGGTTTCAAAGCACGCAGTGGGGCTTTGGTTGTGCAAAAAGAGACACAAAAAAGTGTCTGGTCTCCTTGTCCGTCCCTGTATTTTACACAAGGTCAATACCAAGCTGCAGTGTCTTTACAATTACCAGGGGGATGGAATTTGTTATTGTGTGCAGATAAACGTGCCCGTGGCGCCATTATTCATGGCATGCGATAAAAGTCCTGCAGCCTCCTGAGACAAGAGGCAGGTAGGGGCTTTACATCTGTGTTTTTGATGAGTTATCTCCTAGACATTGTACCTTTGATAGCCCGGTGACTACCTAATGGAAATTTTAGGGGAAATAAAAATGTCACCATTTAAGTGTTTTTTATGGCTTACATTTATGTAGCAAGGGAGCAAACATCTCACTTTGGAAAACTGTGTGTATCCGGTGGAGTGAAGTTGCTTTTTATTTTTATTTATCTATTTATTTATTCTTCTTTCTTGCATTGATGTGAGAGTAAAATGAACCAAATTTGAGGGTCATTTCTCGCTTCCTTTTTCCTTCCTTCTTCCTTCCTTCCTTCCTTCCTTCCTTCCTTCCTTCCTTCCTTCCTTCCTTCCTTCCTTCCTTCCTTCCTTCCTTCTTTCCTTCCTTCTTTCCTACTGTGGATTGAACCCAAGGGCATTCTACCTCTAAACTATACCCCCAGCTCTTTGTATATTTTATATTAGAGACAGAGTCTCACTGAATTGCTCAGGGTCTCACTAAGTTGCTGAGGCTGGCCTCAAACCTATGATCCTCCTGTCTCAGCCTCCCAAGTGCTGTGATTAAAGACATGTGACATAGCACCTGACTCTTGGGGATTGTTTCTAAAATAATTTTGTATGTGAAAGGAGAGCCCCACTGACTCAAATGCTTCTGAAATGGTTGAAAACAGAAAGTATGGCATCATGAGTTTAAGAAATAAACCAGTTCACGTTTATTTCAAAGCAAACAAAATTCTGTATGTTGTCAGCTACCAACAAGGATAAAGTTCTTTAATGGAGAGCAGGAGGTACTGGGGATTGAACCCAGGGGTATTCTGTCTCTGAGCTATAGCCCAGCCCTTTCTGTTTTTTATTTCGAAACAGAGTCTTGCTAGATCGCTGAAAATCTTGCTATGTTGCTGAGGCTGGCCTTGAACCTGTGATCCTCTTGTCTCAGCCTCCCAAGTACCAGGATGGCTGACAGGCATGCGCCACCACACTCATCATTGTATATGTGTGTTTAAACAGTACACGCCATGAATATGTACAATTATTACCTGCCAAAGAATATTTTAAAAATAATCAGCTAATTTATTACCACACTTGGAAGGCCCCAGTTTAAAATCACTGGATATTTGCACTCTACGTTGTTGGCTCTTTGATGCCTGTAATCTTAGGTTCAAGGTCAGCCTCACCAACTTGGCAAGACTCAGCTATCTAGTGAGACCCTGTTTCAAAATAAAATAACAATAATAATAATAAACAGGGTTGATGGTATAGCTCAGAAGTAGAATGTCTCTAGGTTCAATCCCCAATAGCACTAAATGCATACATACATACATACTCAATACATAAATAAAATATACACTTTTATCTGGGCATAGTGGTGTATGCCTGCGATCCCAGTACTTGAGAGACTGAGAAAGGAGGATCACAGGTTCAAGGCTAACCTCAGCAACTTACTGAGACCATCAGCAACCTAGGGAGACCCTGTTTCAAAAATCAAAAAATTAAAAAAGATCTGGTAGTGTAACTTGGAGGTAGAATGCCTGGATTCAATCCCCAGAACCACAAAAACATAAAAATAAAAATATACACTCTTTGATACAAGCACAATAAACACTAATCCCTAAAGTTTGTGTTAATTAATATCGTCTTCAGAATTCAGAATCGGCCTTCTTTCTCCTTTGCTGTGCTTTCTTATCTGCTAGCAGAGCATACAGTGGTTGGAAAACCTTTCTTTTCTCTAAACCTCATGCTACATGTTTCCTATCCTGGCTACTTTTATTTTGCTGTTAGGAAATCGAGTGCAGGTTCTTTGGATCCCCTTGCAGGAGGCGCGTGAATAATCATAGCACAGTGGCGCCCTGTGGACCGGGCCTCTATAGATGCTCTTTTATTTTTCATATTGTGGGTTAAGAGGACTGATTGATGCGTGAATTTGCAACGCACTGCCTCTTACACAGAAAATCTTATCTGCAAGAGCCAGACCCAGGATGCGGCTGATCCACGTTTTCCCTCCCGGGCCTCAGCAACAGCAAACACCATTTGGCCAATTCCATTTCTTCCTTTGCCTAGCCATCCCTTGCCTTTGATTTCCCCGAGCTGTTAATTCTGCAGTGCTTGGGAGCCTCTGACTGCTTCACCAGTGCCATGGCGCCCTCCAAAGATGCCGCCAAGGGCGCGCATGCGCACGTCTCCCCTCCTGAGCTAGCGCCTCTGTGCCTCGACTCCCCTCTGCTCCCCGGGGTGCTGTTTGATGCTATCCTTTTGCACTGCCTTATAGTACTTCCTTTTTATTTTCCTGGCTTCAGCTTCAAAACTCTTAAGAGGATGGCTGTATGCATCCTCTCTTTTGCCAGGAAATATAAAAGACGTGGCTAAATATGAAGTCTATACATCAAGATTCCCTTCACCAGCTCTTGACTTTAACATGCTAAGAAACTAAAATGTCAGAAGTAAATACATGTCCCTTCCTTCCTTTCTTTCTTTTTTTTTTTTTTTCTTATTGGAGATCGAACCCTAGATATAACCTATTTTGAAGATATATGACGATATCTGGCATTATTGCAAACTCTTTTTTTTTTGCAGTACTGGGGATTGAACTCAGGGGCATTCTACCTCCGAGCTATACCCCCAGCCCTATTTTTTATTCTTTATTTTGAAACAGTCTCACTAAGTTGTGGAGTGCCTCACTAGGTAGCTGAGGCTGGCCGCGAACCCGGATCCTCCAGTCTCAGCCTCCCGAATGCTGGGATTACAAGCGTGCGCCACCACGCCCAGCTTATCGCAGACTCTTTGACCCATTGATTTATTTACTAGAGAATCACGTGTTGACCAGGAGAGGCACTTAAATGTGCTCAGCATTTGAGTAATACTAAGAATTAGATATGACACAAATAATGGTCCTGAGTATCCTGGTGCTAAAGACACAAATAGTCATTCCTTATACAAAAGAATCTAGGACCTGCTGGGCTTGGTGGTGCATGTCTGTAATCCCAGGACTTGGGAGACTGAGACAGGAGGATCGCAGGTTAGAGGACAGCCTTGGCCACTTAACGAGACTCTCAGCAACCTAGCCATTTCAAAATTAATATATATATGTTATATTTACATATATACATATATACATATATACATATATACACATATACATATGTATATATACATATATATATATATTTACATATATATATGTAAAAGGGCTTGAGATGTAGCTCTGGTGTAGAATGCCTCTGGGTCCAATTCTCAGTACCAATTAAATAAATAAATCTATAAATACCGTATTGCGAGCTACTCTCTCAAAATCGAACTGATAATTTGATAACAAACAAACAAAAAATCTTTCACCAAAAGCACTGTTCTCTAGCTCAAGAGAATAGCAGGGACATAATGAGAAAACAGAATTAGAATGCAAAAATAGCAGACCTGGGGTACCACTGCGGGGCATGGTGCTCTAGAATACGTTTATCCATGCTTTTTCTTAGGAATCGTCCTAATGAGGCACCCTGGTCACCAGGGTCTGAGTCTGGCAAAGGTTAAACTGTTTATCTTCATTATCCCAAGTCCCAGGGAACTTAATGGCCCTCCAGGCACCCGCAGAATGGTTTCTGTCCCATATAATTGAGTATGCTACATTTCCCGCCAAGATGAAAACCTCGGGATATATTTTTAAAGATATTTCTATGAACACCCGTTATATATTCAGAGGGTTGATTAAGCTTGGGATCATCTCTCTTCTCTGAAAAATGGAACATCATCTCTGGAAAATGCTCAGTTGATCCCACACAGAAGAGAAGAAGTCATTTTTATTTCAAATTGAGCAGTGAATTATGCCATCATGTTAGGCTATCTAAAAACAATCCCATCGCTTTGACGTTAGCGATGGCCGTGCGCTGTCTCTCCTTTGAAGGCTAAAGACGACGACGCTGCGGTCTGATTGGTCCTGAGCTCAGTTTGAGAGCGCCTCCCCTGTGGTGATGGTGAGTTCCTGTTGATCCCTTCTTTATTTAGCTGTTTCTTTCTGTGCACAGCTGGACTTGCGTTAGCTTGCTGTCTCTGTCGAAGGCACATTCAGAGATGCAGACTAAAGCTAAGTGAGAATCAGCCTGGAACCCTGCATAGCAGACAGGAGCGACGCGTGCGACACCTGCTAAAATCCCAAGGGTTCCAGTCTTCTTTTTTGGTTTTGATTTTGGTACTAGGACTTGAGCCCAGTGTATTCTACCTCTGAGCTACACCCTCAGCCCTATTTTATTTTATTTCATTTTTTAATTTTGAAACAATCTCACGAGGTTGCAGAGCTTGGCCTCAAACCTGAGTTCCTCCTATCTCAGCCTCCTGCTTGGATGACAGGTATGCGCCACCACACTAGGGATCTGATATTCTTTTTTTTTTTTTTTTTTTTTTTTTGCGGTACTGGGGATTGAACTCAGGGGCATTCTACCTCGGAGCTACACCCCCAGCCCTATTTTTTATTCTTTATTTTGAAACAGGGTCTCACTAAGTTGCAGAATGCCTCACTAGGTAGCTGAGGCTGGCCGCAAACCCGGATCCTCCGGTCTCAGCCTCCCAAATGCTGGGATGACAAGCGTGCGCCACCACGCCCGGCTCGGGATCTGATATTCTTAAGCACTATTTTCACCTCAAAGGAAACGAGTCTGCTGGGATTACCTGTGGTTATATGGGTTTTAAGAGGACTGTTATGGCTGAGATTCCAGATAAATAAGTAAAACCAATTTGTTGTGATAAATGCTATGCAAAATCCTCAAATAATGTAGATGTCTGCTTATATCTTTATGCCTTAGGAATTTCTGAATTTCTAAATAATATTGATTCCTGACACATTCTCCTCCTCCTCCTCTTCTTTCTTCTTCGTGTGTGTGATACTGGACATGACCCAGGGGAATTCTACCTCTGAGCTACACCCACAGCCCTATTTTACTTTTTTATTTTGAAACAGGGTCTCACTGAGTTGCTGAGGCTGTCCTAGAACCTGCAATCCTCCTGTCTCAGCCTCCCAAGCACTGGGATTACAGATGTGTGACACCACACATCGCCCCACACATTTACTTCTAATTCTAAGATTTCCACTACCTAATCAAATAGGAAATAGGAGATTTTATGCAAAGCACATTTTCCAAAGGTTGAGAAAAGGAGGAAAAAATAAAGGTCAGTTGCTCAAACAGCAGGGCTGCTGTCATCAGCATTATCAGGAAGGAATTCTTTCCAGGAAGGTACATAAAACAGATTTTGCATGGCTAGGTGTGGTGGCACACACCTGTAATCCCAGGACTGAGGAGGCCGAGAGAGGAGGGTTGCAGGTTAAAGGCCAGCCACAGCAATTTAGTGAGACCCTCAGCAAATTATTGAGACCCGGCTTCAAAATTAAAAACTGAAAAAGGCTGGGGTGTGGCTTGAAGGTAGAATGCCCCTGAGCTCAATCACCAGTACCAAAATAATAATAATAATAAATAATAATAATAATAATAGAAATAATAATTATAAATGCAATATTTAGCTTTCAGACCTTGAAACTTCACTTATATAGATAGAAACAAAGAATAACTATTGCTACAAATGCATTTCATCGACTATTTCACCTGAAAACATGATCCCGTGATGACATTCAGGATAAATCACACAGCTACTCAGCTAATCCATCCATTAAGAAGACTGGTAATTAGAGAATGCCAGTCAGCGAGGCTGAAATCACGTGTCTACGGCATCTGTGTGTACGGGATATGGAGCCTTAATGAAATGTTACAACAGACACATCAGCAGTATCTAGTACTATTTACGCGGACACCAGTTCTCCATGAATCTCAAGGTCACATTAGTCGTTAAGAATGTATTTCCTAATTTGGCATGGGGGAGCATGCTTGTGGTCTCAGTACTTGGGAGGCTGAGACAGGAGGACCACAGGTCTGAGGCCAGCCTCAGCAACCTAGCAAGGCCCATGGCAACTTAGTGAGACCTTGATTCACATGCTTGTAATCCCAGTACTTGGGAGGCTGAGACAGGAGGATCTGGGTTCGAGGCCAGCCTCAGCTACTAAGTGAGGCCCTCCGCAACTTAGTGAGACCCTGTTTCCAAATAAAGAATTAAAACAATAGGGCTGGGGGTATAGGCCGAAGGTAGAATGCCCCTGAATTCCATCTCTAGTACCGTAAAAAATAAAATAAAATAAAATAAAAATAAATAAATAAATAAAATAAGACTGAGGGCGGAGCTCAGACGTGGAATGCCCCTGGGTTTAATCCCCAGTAAAACACACACACACACACACACACACACACACACACACACACACACACACCACCATAGTTGCTCTTTGAACCACCCAGGAGGAAGGGGGAGGATTTTCAATGATCAGGAAGTTCTTTAAAATCACCACAAGAGGGCGGTAAGGAATTGTGCTTTACATCCCTATAGCCTGCAGAGCAGGGGGGGGGTGTCTTTTTCTCCCTAGAACCTCCCCTCCAAAAAATTATTAAAATGTATCATGAGGCAAAGCCTTGACGATTGTTTTCTTTCTAATTTACTGTGGATACGATGCCAAACAGCCTCCTTGAGCACTGTTGGGCGTATTGACTGCTTCCTGACATTTAACACACAAGACACCAGCTATAAGCGTGTATCAGTTTTCCCTACGTTTAACACGCTTACAATGCAGTAAATTCATTTCTAAATGACCAGCTCCTCCTTCTTATCTGGGGTGATGAGTTAAATGAAATTTTAAATACAGAGTGCACTGTCTCTCTCTTCTCTCCCCTCCCTGCGCCTCCCCTTCTTTTCTCTTCTCTTCTCAATCCGTCTCCAGCTCTTGCTTATTAAGCAAAGTCTTGAAGTGGGGTGTGGGGCATGGACCTGGGGTTCAGGCTTCAGTGGGGTTCAGGCTCCTACTGTGAACCCTTCTCCATGATTGTGATCCAATTGTGCAACTCAGCTGGGAACACAATTGCATATTTAGAGGATTTAGCAGCGCTGCTAGACATTTGGAGCCAGACACACCCACCCTGACTTGCTTGTGACATTCATAACCGGCTCTTTGGGGATTAGAGTAGCAATCTCCATCTACACAGGAAAGGTCTCAGAGACTTGTACTGATCTTTCTCTCCTTGTATTTTCTTTCATTTATTTATTTCCTGCTTCTGGGGATTGAACCCAGGAGTGTTCTACCTCTGAGTCATACTCACAGCCCTTTTCATTTATTTATTTTTGTTAAGTTGCAGAGAGAGGGTCTCTTTAAATTGCTGAGGCTGGCCTCAAATCTGTGAGCCTCCTGTCTCTGTCTCCCAAGTACTGGGATTACAAGTGTGTGCTGTCATGCCTGCATTAGTTTTTCCTCCTCCTCCTCCTCTTTTTTTTTTTTTTTGTGGCACTGGAGATTGAAATTAGGGGCATTATACCTCTCAGATACACCCCCAGCACTTTTTATTTTTCTTTAATTTGGAAACAAGGTCTTGATATGTTGCTGAAGGTCTCCTTAAGTTGCTAAGGCTGGCTTTGAACCTGACATCCTCCTGTCTCAGCCTCTCAAGTACTGGGACCACAAGTGTGTGCCACCATGCTCTGTGTGTGTGTGTGTGGAATAGAACAGAGTCTGGCTAAATTTCTGAGCATCTTGCTAAATTGCCGAGGCTGGCTTTGAACCTGCGATCCTCCTGTCTCAGCCTCCCAAGTACTGGGATGACAAGAGTGCACCCCCACTGCTG
The DNA here is from genome assembly GCA_004027655.1 of Graphiurus murinus. Lineage (NCBI taxonomy): Eukaryota > Metazoa > Chordata > Mammalia > Rodentia > Gliridae > Graphiurus > Graphiurus murinus. The sequence continues at coordinate 18,692 of PVLC010003456.1, forward strand.
GCTGTATGTTTGTAATTAATCTTGTCACCCTAAAACTTGGCTGATCAGTGTAGTACACAAGTGAAATAAATAAAAACAAAGTAATTTAATAGAAGAAAAATTCTCTCTTTATTCTAGCACTCTTACTCTCTTGTTTCTGTGCTAACACAGATTAGCTGATCAAAACAGGAGGACTAATAAATTAGCCTTTCTCAGCCTCCCAGGTACTGGGATGACAGTCATGTGCCACCACACCTGGCTTCATTGATCAACTTTTAAAATGGGAACTATAAAATGATAATAGATGCTTTCAAAGAACATGCTTTCCTCGATAGTTTTGTGCAGTGCTGCCGAGTGGGTGGTAACCTGTTAAAGGTCACCCGGGCCATCGCCATCTGATCATAAACTCCCATGATTACCTCCTAAATAAATGAAATTTCACTGCAGAAGAACTCTGCTGCTCTGCCAGGCTTTGTGAATTCTTTGCAATATGTCGAAGCTGATCAGAGGCAGCAACTAGGGGACTCGACTTCATTATGCAGTTCTGGTCACCAATTTTTTCCTGGGAATGACATATAAACCCCTCATCTGAGGAGAACGAGGCAGGTTAATGTTGCATAAAACATATACAGTCTGGATTTCAAAATCACAAAAGCTCTCTCTCCAGTAGTGCAGATTTCCCTTCTTAGCTGTGTGTAATTGCAAGAAAAATATCCCCGTGGCCTAATATTTCTTATTCTTACAAAAGAAAAAAAAATTGTGGAATATAGATAAACCTCAATAGAAGGAAATTTTGGTGAACTTTATTCGCTGGCTAAGAAAACAAAGGCTAGATGATCGTTTTGATTTCCCCAGTTGTGCTTGTATATTTCATCTGCACAAAGTAAGTTTTTTCTCATGACTTTCTAAAAAAATAAAAAGTCATAAGAACCAGTGGACTTGGGGAAATAGAATACAATTTTCAAGCCTGGCATGATGGCACACACCTATACACCTATAATATCAGTCCTTGAGAGGCTGAGGCAGGAGCATAGCAAGCTAGCTCAAGGCTAGCTTGAATAATTTAGACTCTCAGCAACTTGATAACTAGATGAGACCTGTTTCAAAATAAAGTTAAAAAAAGCCATAGCTCGGCCCTGGAACGATGCCCCTGGGTTCAATCGCCATGTTGCCATCAGCATTCTTACAGCTATAATCTAAAAAACTGGCCATGTTATTTAGAGGAAAGAAGGCTTATTTTCTTATGGTTTCAGGCTGAGTCTGTGTGAGGCCGGGGACCTCGGATCTCAGGACATGGAGGCGGGAGGCAGAGAGAGGGAAAGGGCATGGGCTGCGTTCCTTACATCATGGAGACCGAAAGCATGAGAGAAAGCAGGAGGAGGAACTGCATGTAATACCTAAAGCCGTGCCCCCAGGGATCCACCTCCCGCCTTATCCTCCTGGCCTGGGTCACCACCCACATAAATTCATTGCAATTTATCCCCTGCTGAGATTAAACCCTCATGAATTGTATCAGCTCCAAACATTAATAAATGAGCTCTCTGGGGAACATTTTATATCTAACTATAAAACTCCAGTTCCACAAAATGAATAAACCTATCTCCTTTGGCAAATAATTAAAAACAAAATACTGGCCGGATGTGGTGGCACACACCTATAATCCCAGTACTCAGGAGGCTGAGACAGGAGGATCATAGGTTTGAGGCCAGCCTCAGCAACTTACCTAGGCCCTCAGCAACTTACTGAGACCCTGTTTCACACTAAAAAATAAAACAGGCTGGGGGTGTAGCTCAGAGGTAGCAAAGCCCTGGCTGCCATCCCCACCATCACAAAATAAATAAAACAAAATACCAGAACCCATTGACAGTGTCTGCCATTTCTGTGTCCCCTCTGGAGACTGCCACTCTGTGAACCAGTTTGCCCCTTGCTCACCTCCTAGTGTGGCCTCCCTTCCTCTTCTGCATTTTGCCTCCTGATCCTTTTTAAATCTAGTTTTTCTCGTGTCCCTCTCCTACCAAATCATTCCTCGCTTTGCCTAAAGAGCAGGGTCTGATCTTCTGCCTGGGTGCTTAACATCTTTCCAAATGAGAGGCGTGGTCCTCACGATCCATGGGTGAGGAGTGAAGAAGCTAAGTACCAATGATGGAGACTGGTCTCCAGGACTTCTGCAGGCTGCACATCCTGACAAGCTGCTGTGAGGTTCTCTTCCGTGGACTCCAGTGTCATTAGAGGTAGCTGGAGGCTGTGCAGGATGGGGATGGGAATCTGGTTTCCCCTCCCTCCACTGTCTCTAGGGAAATCCTAACAAGCATGTCAAAGCTTCCCAAAGGCCAGGAGCTACTGGGGGCCACAGAAGCTGCATGTCTTCAAAAAAATCCCCAAATTGGATTATCAATTCTTAAGGAGCTGTTCATTGTGAGAAAAGATGCCCTAAGGCGTGGAGTTTAGATGCCACTCAAAACAGGAGCAAAGGAAATATTCATAGAGCATCGCTTTTTATAAGCAGCGTTCCAATGCAGAGACTGAGCCAGGAGTGGTGGTGCACGCCTGTCATGTCAGTACTAGGGAGGCTGAGACAGGAGGATCGCAGGTTTGAGGCTAGCCTCGGCAACTAAGTGAGACTTTGAGCAATCTAGCAAGACCCTCTTTCAAAACAAAAATTAAAAGGGGGCGGGGAGAGGGGTTGCTTGGTGGTAGAATGCTCCTGGGTTCAAGCCCCAGTATCACCAAAAGTAGAAATAATTAAAATAAAATAAAATGGATTTCTAAAGAGAACAGTGAAAAACTATGCAAGCACATCTGTGGAGTGGGGTAAATTCCCACCAAAGAAATTCAGCCTGTGGAATTTGAACCCTTTGGGGATCATGTGTTTTGGTGACAGATGTTAACATTTCATTTTCGAGAAAGGAAAAAGGGAAAGAATGCACAAAACAAATGTCATGGAATTATAAATGATTAATAGCGATTATATTCTGCACTTTTAACCCTTTAATGATTCCACTGGAATACATGTAGCCTAACACTTCCTACAGCAGGGGAGCTCCAAGTAAGAGGGGAATTGGGTAAATTCCAAGGCCATACTTAGTTTCAATCAATTATGGAGAGACCAACAACCATTTTCCTTATAGATGAGCTTGAGAAAAATTGGGTTGTTTTCCTAAAATGGAGAGAGTGGACAAGGGCTGTTCATTCTTTGAAAAGGAATCATGTTAATGGAGTAACAAAGAGAACTTTGTTCCTTTTTAAAATACCATAAGGTCCATCAGAATTGGTAATAGACCACATAATTGTTTCTTTTATATCTCTGTCAAATCTTTACTGAAGAGCTGGTCTCTGCTGTCCCTCTAATGAGAAAAAACTGGAACAGACTCAGCTCTATAATATTTAAAAATCTTCCCCAAGGGCACTTGGGCTCTCTATCAGACACAAAAATCTATTGCCACATAAACATCATTCTTTAAATTGTAAAGCAAACAGAAATAACATATGTCAGGCAAAATATTATGCTACTACATTTTTTTTCTTTTTGTAGTACTGGGGATTGGACCCAGGGGCATTCTACATCTGAGCTACATCCCAGCCCTTTTGACTTCTTGTTTTGAATCAGGGTCTTGCTAGGTTGCTGAAGATCTTGCTAAATTGCTGAGGTTGCCTTTGAGCCTGTGATCCTCCTCTATCTCAGCCTCCCAAGTACTGGAATTACAGATGTAATTCCACCATGCCCAGGAAAATATTGTGCTATAAAAAGAAGTGATACTCAGGTTCTACTCAATTACATTTTCAAATTAGTTTAGAATGACTGTGGCTATTCCTCAGCTAATTACTTTTTAATGACTGCATTATCAATTCATAAAACTTCATATAGTATTGGACAACACCTATGCCAATGCATATAGGCAAACATAGAGATATTTCTCTGTATTACCATTTTTCTGTATATTTTTCTATATTTTTTGCATTTCACATAGTACACATATTTCTTGTTCTTTTATGTAATAGTTGCATCTGATTTAATTTTAAATTCTAGAGCACAAATATTTTTGTTCATTAAAATATGTAGCAGAATAAAAATAAGTTTTAGTGAAATATTCTTAAGTGATATTTTAGTACATCAAATGGGATTACTAGACTTGCACAAAAGGGTTTACCCAAGATCATTCTACTTCTAAACTACACCCCCAGCCCTTTTTCTTTTGAAATAGAGTCTTACTAGGTTGCTGAGAGTTTCGTTAAGTTGCTGAGGCTGGTCTCAAACCTGAGATCCTTCTATCTCAGCCTCTCAAGTACTGGGATTATAGCCATGCACCGTCATGCTGGACTCTATTTTCTTTTTGAAACAGGGTCTTGCTAAGTTGCTGAGGGTCTCTATAAATTGTGGAGGCTGGCCTTGAACCTGTGATGCTCCTGTCTCAGCCTCCCAAGTGCTAGGATTACAGGAGTGCACCACCATGCCCAGCTACACCCAGATTATTTTTTAAAATGATCTGACTCATAGAAATGAGTTGAAAACACCTGTTCTCAGGTGTCTCAGCCTGACAAAAGAGCAAGGACCTTTCCCTTGCATGGATATCTTTTTCTAAAGTGATAGGACATACCTTGATATTGCTTGGGAGAAGCCAATCTATTTGTCCACAGAAGCAAGACCTTTCTTCCCAGCAGCCCTGCCTGGTTGCTTCAGCTTCCTGTCACAAAGAGATGAGTCGATCAGATCAAAGGGTCTTTAAATGTGAGCCGGCTGGACGGCATTGTTGAAGGCAGCCATTCAGAAACTGCAGGTGCACCTCTCTGCATTTCAAGTGGGCCTGGGGGATGCGGACGTGATAATGGTCCAGCAGATAAATGACAGCTCTGGGCCTCAGTTCCAGGGAAGGGCCTGGCCCAATATAGAAATCAAACAGAAGAAAACAAACAGCACTTTGTGGCTCCCGTTCTCCTGGCTTAATTGTTGCTTGAGCCTGGTACTTCCTGAAAGTAGCCAAAAGGTCAGGGAATAACCTTCCAGTGCCCTCGGAGTTGGAGACCTTCTGCTTTTACACAAACTCTTGCCCTGTATGTACACAGCTCTCGGAGACTTGCTTAGCGGTCCACAAATACCCAGTTATTTCACTGATGTGGAGCAATTCTCTACTACGTCGACCAATGATTTATTTATTACTGATATTTATTTTTTGGTACTGGGGATGGAACCCAGGGGCATTCTGTCTCCGAGCTACACCTCTAGCCCTTCTTTTTATTGTTTTATTTTGAAGGAGGACTTCTCTAAGTTACAGAGGCTGGCCTTGAATCTTCGATCCTCCTTAGTCTCCCAAGAACTGGAATGACAGGTGTGCACCACCAGTTGTTTTGGGGGCTCAATTCTTTGGGTTGATTCAGAAACCCAATCTAACAGATGAACTTTGGGACTCTAGGGTCTGGAAGGCAGTTTCTTCACTTGTAAAATGATGACAGGGTTAGAATACCTCTAAAGCCCTCTTAGGCTCTGGTATCCTACGGTGAATAAATTTTGCTAGAGAAAACTGGACTCAAATACTTGCTACTTGGTAGGCACAGAGATGGGGAAATTTATTTGTTTCCTCTTTTTCTGTTGTTTTGTTTTGGGGTTTTTGTTTGTTTGTTTGTTTTTGTTTTTGTTTTTGGTGCTGAGGATTGAACCCAGAGGCATTCTACCTCAAAGCTACCCCCATAACCCTATCTTATTTTTTTTAGTTGGAAACAAGGTCTCCCTAAGTGCCTGAAAGTTTCATTAAATTGCTAAGGCTGGCCTTGAACCTGTAATCTTCCTGTCTCAGTCCCCCAAATATTGGGATTACAAGTGTGCACCACCAAGCCTGGCATAAAAGAAATAAAACAAATGTATGCACTTGTGGGAGGGAGGGAGATAGAGAGGGATCTTCATGTCCTTGTCACGGCTGAGCTTGGCTTATTATCCAAGGGGAAAGAAAGTGTTAAAATAGAATGAAATGCTACCCTGGTATTAGGTGAGCTTTACAAAGAAAAACAATCCCTGTGGTTGTAACAATAGCTTTTTGCTTCTGTGATAGGCAGACTGAAGCGTATTTTTTCATTAAAGAAATGAATCACAGCTCCTGGCTGTTATAGGAGTAAACAAGGAGGGCTGGGTTGTGCACAGTGTTGTGAGTAAGTAGACAAAAGACCGAGCCAAGCCCCTGTTGCCTCTCCCCTCTCTCAAGTGGGCTCCTTTGTCGGAAATAGCAGGGCACAGCTTCTCTCCTGCATGGGGACAAAGAAGCAGAGGCAAAGCCATATCCAAAAAGCAGCAGCCTTCAGCCTGGGTGACATTTGAGGTTGCTTCTCAGGCATGCTTTTTTGAAAAAGGCTCTGTTGTCAGGCGCTGGATCAGCAGCAACACAAAACCCCATAGACACAAAACCCAGGTCCACATTCATGCAGTGATGTGTGTGGCTGGGGAAAAGGGCTACATTTGTTCCAGAAACACCTTGAGGTAAATTAACCTAAACCTCCTGTATAGATCTTAGCAATTTTTCATGACATAAATTTTGCAGCAGAGCTCTCAGCAGGTTCTTGATAGAATATACAGAATGTGGTGGGGCATGGTGCATGCCTGTGGTTCCAGTACTTGGGAGGCTGAGACAGGAGATTTGCAGGTTCGAGGCCAGCCTCAGCAACTCAGCAAGGTCTGCGGGAACTTAGCAAGAACCTGTTTCAAAGTAAAAAACATAAAAAACATAAAAAAAAAGAAAGAAGCTGAGTGTGGTAGTCCATGCCTGTAATCCAAGTACTTGGGAGGCTAAGGCAGGAGGATCGCAGGTTCCAAGAAAGCCTCAGTAACTTAGCAAGGCTCTCAGCAATTTAGTGAGATCCTGTTTCCAAATAAAAAATAAAGTCAATGATGATGATGATGATGATGATAGTAATAATAATAATAATAATAGTAATAATAATAAAATGAAAAGATCTAGAGGTAGAGCTTGAAGTTAGAGTGCCCCTGGGTTGGATTCCCAGTACAATAAATAAAATAAAACAAACAAATAAATCCCCTCAAAATGTGCGGATTGGTATCAGGACCTCCACGAAATAGCCCACAGGCCACATGTCTGCAAGACTGTCCTCTTCCTCCCTCCCTCTTGCCCAAACACTCATTTCAAACAAGCACTGCTCCCAAAACAAGTTTAAAAAATGCGACTTGATTGGTGGCTGCTCGGTAAGGTAGCAGAGGACCACAGGCTAAGCCACACAGTGACAGGGCCAGCACAGCCGCAGCCCCAGAGTGTCCATGGAAGACCTCTAGGAACCCAGTGGATGGAAAGCCAGGCTTGCAGGGGGCTCTGGGAGAGACAGAGCAGCCCAGCCTGCAGAGCAGACCGCAGCCAGCCAGGGCGCAGGACTCTTTGTTCTCCTCGGTGATACTGGGCTCAGAATTCCTCTGCATGCTCACTGAGACTCAGAATGCTGGCGGAAACCCTGTCTTCCACCGGAGGGAGGAGGAAGCCTTGTCAGAGCCCACGAGGACTCTTCTTCTCTTTTAACCTTCTCTGGTGTGGCTGTGTACTTTATTTTTTGCAAAAGCATCCTTCTTTGTTCTCAGGGTTAGGGAGCAGAAGGGAGGGAGGAGATGGAAAGTGGTTTGCTTTGCTTGACAGTCTCAAGCAAAGGTGGTTTTGCCAGATAACCAGGAAAGGTGAGGGGTGAGGCTTGTTCCCGCACCTGGTGACACCCTGACTCCAGGGACAGTCCACCCTGGGTGTGTGGCCTTTCCTTGACTCCCTGCCAAGGATGCAAAAGAGGCTAAATAGCTAAATGACAACCAAGCAGAGAAAATGGCCGGAGTCTAGGAGGAGTTGATTTATAAAGCCAATTAGGTGGCCTCAATGTTGCATCCAAAGCATGACTGAGCCCAGATTGGAAAAACCCCAGCATGAATTAGCTAGGCGGGAGTGGTAAAACCAGCCAGGCACAGATAGGATGCAGAAGGAGGAGCCCACATACAAAGAGCGTGCTTTAGAGAAGGAGATTAAATGCCAGGCATGGTGGCACATGCCTGTAATACCCGTACTTGGGAGGCTGAGGCAGGAGGAACCCAGGTTTGAGGCCAGACTTGGCAATTTAGGGAGACCCTGTCTCAAAATAAAAAGGGCTGGAGATGTAGCTTGAGTGGTAGAGTGGTCCTGAGTTCAATCTCCAGTAATGCCAAATATTCGCACACATAGATGATATATTATTAGTGAGACTCTAGGACTGGGAAGGAGAAGAAGAAGAAGAAGAGGAGGAGGAGGAGGAGGAGGAGAGGAGGAGGAGAAGAAGAAGAGGAGGAGGAGGAGGAGGAGGAAGAGGAGGAGGAGGAGGAAGAGGAGGAGGAGGAGGAGGGGGGGGGATGGTCCCCTTCCTGCCCATCATAAAAGGTCATGGCTGATAACCCTGTGCAAAAGACATGTTAACAAAAGAAAAACAAAATACGTCTATTTTTAAAAAAATCTTATGGTACTAGCGATTGAACCAGGGGGTTCTAACTCTGAGCTACACCTCCAGTCCCTTTTTTATTTTGATACAGGGTCTCGCAAAGTTGCTGAGGCTGGCCTCGAACCTGCAATCCTCCTGTCTCAGCCTCCCAAGTACTGGGATGACAGGCGTGTGCCGCCGTGCCCCGGCAGCACACAGGAACATCTAACTCTTATCTAACTGTAGCTTAGACCATTAATCTCCTGCTCCTCATCCTCTGTCTCCCTACAAGGAGATCATTAAACCGCATATTCATCTATACAATTCCAAGCGATGCTTAATTTAAAACATTTCAGGTTGACGTTTATTATGATAAAGCTGTGTTCCCATGTGACCACATAGAGTGCTGACTAAGTGTCAGCATGGTCCATTATTCTTGTAAAAAAAAATAAGAGACGGCTCATTTAAAGTCATTCTATTGATTATGCATGTAGAGACAAGGTTTATTAAAATTAGGTGATTGACTTGACTATATCAATTTGTGTTGGGAGACCTGTGGTCAATAAACTACATCGGCTGTTTCTTCTTTGCCATTGTGAGTTTTATGAGCTTCGATCAATAATTTTGAAGTAGTTTTCTGTTAACTCTCATGTGGTCAAGAGGGTCTCAGCTGAGTGACAGGGATATTTATAGAAGTCTGCTGGCTTTCTGAGCTGTGGTATTATTCAAAATTGAATGGAAGCTGGTGTGGTGGGTGTGCACCTATAATCCCAATACTTGGGAAGATGAGACAAGAGGATCACAGGTTTAAGAGCAGCCTCAGCCAGATGTGGTGGTGCACACCTATAATCCCAATACTTGGGAGGATGAGACAGGAGGATCCTAGGTTTGCAGCCAGCCTCAGCAACATAGTGAGACTCTCCACAATTTAGGGATATCCTGTTTCACTCCCAGTGAAAAGGGATAGGGGGGTAGCTCAGAAGTAGAATGCCCCTGGGTTCAATTCCCAGTACCAAAAAACGAGAGGGAGAGGGAGAGGGAGAGGGAGAGGGAGAAGGAGAGAAACACCAACAGGTGTGGGCATAGTTCAGTAGGGTTCAGTCCCAGCACCTCCATCCAAAAGAAAAAAAACCCACAGTATCAGGCATATACAAATACATCAATAATTGTTACTTTCACTACAGTTATGATTTTGAAATACTCAGCAAATGTCTTTAGAAAACTTCTGCAAAAGAGCATTCTAGTTAAGAATTTTTATATTCTAGATCATAAATTTTTATGTTTGAAGCAGTGTCATGGTAAATGCAGTTAAAACAGTTGAATAGTTATTCTTAATTTCCTCTTCTTAGGTTAGAAGCTTCAAAAGAAAAAATAAAAGTAAAAAACAAAAGCAAAGCTACCTCCATAAGGCTGGGGATATAGCTCCATGATAAACTTATCTAGCATGCAAAAGGCCCTGGGTTCAGTCCCCAGCACACCAATAAATAAACAAACTAGAAATATCATCAAAAATAGGTCAATACATTCAGACAGAAAAAAAATATTTTTTTTCCCTTGTGATACTAGGGATTGAACCCACAGGTGTCTACCTCTGAGCTATCCCCTCATACCCATATTTTATTTTGAAACAGGGTCTCACATTAAGTTGTTGAGGCTGGCCTTGAACCTGCCCTTCTCCTTCTGTCTTAGCTTCCCAAGACCTGGGATTGCAGGTGTGCTCCACCAGGCCCAGCTTCCTGTATTATTGTTTCTTTGGAAACTAGGTCTCTCTGAATTGCTGAGGCTGGCCTGGAACCTGTGATCCTCCCGTCTCAGCCTCCTAAGTACTGAAGTACTGGGATTATAGGCATGCATCACAATGCCTGGTTTAAATTTATTTTTAATGCATCTTAATTGTACAAGGTAATGAGTTTCACTGTGACATTTTTATACATGCATGTATCATGCTTGGTCATGTATCACAGCTATCTTGCTTATCATTGTATCACCAACCTCTAGTATGTTACATTACACTGATTGTTTTGTCCTAAGATATCTGTCAATCAGTCTATCTAACTAACTCTGTGTGTGGTACTGGGGATTGAACCCAGGGGCATTCTACCTTCATACTACATCCCAAGCCCTATTTTATTTTTATTTTTTATTTTGAAACAGGGTCTCAGGAGGTTGCTGAGAGTCTCACTACATTGCTGAGGCTGGCCTTCAACTGCAATCCTCCTGTTTCAGCCTCCCAAGTACGAGGATTATAAGCATGTGCCACTATACCTGACCTGCCCCCATATTTTTTTAAATGCAGTAAACCTTATTTACCTTAAAATCCTAAGAAAAGTCTTTGCCTTATTTAAAATACCTTTTAAATAAAGAAGAAACATTATTTGACCTGATTTCTATAGAAATTCTGCAGACCAATCAATAAGCAAGAAAGCAAGCAATCCAAAAACCCCCAAGTAAGCCTTGCTCAGACCTGAATAAAATCAGAAATGCCCGGGGCCTTTTAATATTCATGAAATGCTAGCTTCTTTCCAACATAAAACCTAGACCTCACTATCTTGCATGCGGCCAAAACGCCTACTAAATCAGTCTTCAGCCTGACAGAGGAATAATATAGAGAAAGGATTTCAGCAGCTATGAAGTGGGTATGATCATAGCAATCTTTAGCGTACCCAGGTGATATATAGGTACAGCCTTCCTCTAGATAACCTCCCTGCACTGAATCTCAACTAAGGCTGTTGTAATATTCCCGCCTTTGAAACACACCACAGCTTGGGAATTTCTGTTGATATTGAATTCCACTCAGAGATACGGCTCTAAGAAATACACATGCCTTTCATATTAATGACCCAGGTGACTATATCAAGATAATCATCTTTTTGCATTAGAACCCCACTTCTCTTGAATAAGGCTATGTGTTTGGTGTTTCCAGGAGACTTGCAAAAATAGAGATTCTGCTTGTCTCTTCCAAAAGCATTTCTTTTTGTAGACTGACTGCAATGTTGTACTGTTTTTTGTTTGTTTGTTTTGTTTTATTTGTTTTTGTTTCTGTGGTAGTATGGCTTGAACCCAGGAGCATTCTCTCTCCAAGCTATACCCCTAGCCATTTTTATTTTTTATGTTGAAAAAAGGTCTCACTAAGTTGCTGAGGCTGGCTTTGAATGCACAATCCTGACTCAGCTTTAAAAGTACTGGAATGACAGGTGTTTGCAACCATGCCTGGTCATTGCACTGGTTTTAATTTGTTACATTATTATTATTATTATTATTATTATTATTATTATTATTATTTATGTGGTACTGGGGATGGAACCCAGGGGCATTCTACCCCAAACTACACATGCAGCCCTATTTTATTCTATATTTTGAAACAGGGTCTCACTAAGTGGCGTAGGGCCTCAGAAGTTGCTGAGGCTGGCCATGAACCTGCGATCCTCCTGTCTCAGCCTCCCAAGTACTGAGATTACAAGCGTGCATCACCATGCCCGGCCCCATTCCATTATTAATAGTAACTTAATAGGGACAAAAATCAGTGTTGAACACTGGCCATTGTTGATTCACCATACACTGCCCATCTCATTAAAATCGGACTGCAGACAGGGCTCAGTACTGCATGTCTATGATTCCAGTACTTGGGAGGCAGAGACAGGGAGATCACAGGTTGGAGGCCAGCCTCAGCAACTTAGCAAGGCCCTCTGCAGCTTAGCAAGACCCTGTTTCAAAATATAAATAAATAAACAAATTAATTAATTAAATAAATATAAAGGTCTGAGGGTATAGTTTGGAGGCAGAATCTCCCTGGCTTCAATCACCAGTACAAAAGAAAAAAAAAAAAAATTAGACTGCAGAGACCATACGGACTCTGGTTTCTAGAGTTTACTATTGGGCAAGCAAGCCCTTTTTTTTCTGATATCCAAAAATATCATACGTGCTGCGAATTGAATCGTTTTGCTCCCAGCCATTGTGCAAAAATCTGTGTGTGTTTATCAAGAATTTCTGAATGGCTCCTGCTATCTGTGCACGAGCCAGAATCTTGAAAAGAACATTGTTCCTGAACAATGAATTGGAGTGCAGGACAAAGATAATTGCTCCTCCAAACACCGTTTAGAACCCAGCCTTTGGTATAGGGTTTCCTGGACTGGGTATCTGTTGTGTTTTGCTGTTTTGCATGTTTCTTCATCCTTAATATTGTCACTTAAGCCCGGGGGTAACCTGCACAATTGCTCGTATGTGACAAGAGACCAGTGGTAGTTTCAAATCTTCCTTGTATTCTCAGATAAAGATCTCTTGTCCTCCAAGCTGGGTGCTGTGGCAGACACTTGTCATCCCAGGACTTGGGAGGCTGAAATCGGAGGATTGCAGGTTCAAGGCCAGCACGCGGCAATAAAGTGAGACCCTGTTTCAAAATACAAAAAAAAGGGGGGCTGGGGTTGAAGCTCAGAACACCCCTGGATTCAATCCCAAGTTCCAAAAATAAATAATAAAGATTTTCCCCCAGTTTCCTTCTCCTTGTTTCTACCTAGAGAACCTCAAGTTGGGCACCAGTTAATAAATGAGAGGAAAGCCAAGTGTGGTGGTACACATCTATAATCCCAGGGAAGGGAGGCTGAGACAGAGGATTGCAGGTTTGAGGTCAGCCTCAGCAACATAGAAATGCCTTCTGCAATTAGTGAGACCCTGTTTCTAAATAAAAAAAAAAAAATAGGGCTGGGGGCACAGTTCACAGGCAGAAAGCCCCTGGATACCAAAAATAAATAAATGAATAATGAGAGGATCTTACAAGGTTCCCAAATGCAACTTTTTCCATCACCTTTGTAAATACATATTATTTTCATTAAAAAAAAAAAAAAAAAAAACCTCAGAGGCTGGGTGTGGTGGTGCACGCTTGTAATCCCAGTACTCCGGAGGCTGAGAAAGGAGGATTACAGCTTCGTGGCCAGCCTCAGCTACTTAGTGAGCCCTCTGCAACTTAGTGAGGCCCTGTTTCAAAATAAATAAAAATAGGGCTGGGGGTGTAGCTTGGAGGTAGAATGCCTCTGGGTTCAATTCCCAGTATCACACAAAAAATTAATAAATAAATAAAAGAACTCAGAGTAGGGTATGGTGGCACACACTTATCAGCCCAGTACTTGGGAGACTGAGACAGGAGGATTGCAGGATTGAGGCCAGCCTCAGCAATTTAGCAAGACCCTCAGCAACTTACACCCTATTTCCAAAAAAAAAAAAAAAAAAAATAGGGCTGGGGTGTAGCTCAGAGGTAGAATGCTCCTGGATTCAATCTTCAGTATTTTGTGCATGTGGAGACAGACAGACAGACAGACAGACAGACACACACACACACACACACACACACACACACCTCAGAGAGCATTTCCCCTTGCGTCCTCTAGGGGGCGAAGCTTCAGTTCCCTGTGCAATAGGTCCTACCAGATATCATTAATAAGGACTTGTTTGGTGATGTCTCCAGAACTTGAAACCCTCTGCCCCTGTGGATCAGCTTTTTTTTTTTTTTTTTTTTTTTTTTTGCGGTACTGGGGATTGAACTCAGAGGCATTCTACCTCCGAGCTACACCCCCAGCCCTATTTTTTATTCTTTAATTTGAAACCGAGTCTCACTAAGTTGCAGAGTGCCTCACTAGGTAGCTGAGGCTGACCGCGAACCCGGATCCTCCGGTCTCAGCCTCCCAAATGCTGGGATTACAAGCGTGCGCCACCACGCCCGGCAGTGGATCAGCTTTTAAATATCCTTTGCCCAAGGCCTGCTAAGGGCCAACTTGTGTGTAGAGCAGAGTGCCGGAATTTCATTTGCAATTGAAAGAGGAAAACCCTATCACTGAATGTAGTCTTGAAAAGGGAGAGAAAGAGTGAACCTTGGAAAGGAAGAAACTGAAGGAGGAGAGGATATTGTGAGTGTCTCCTTGAATTTCTGCTGTGTCTTAAAAGGCGGTCTCGGAGCCGGGCGTGGTGGCGCACGCTTGTAATCCCAGCATTCGGGAGGCTGAGACGGGAGGATCCGGGTTCGCGGCCAGCCTCAGCTACCTAGTGAGGCACTCCGCAACTTAGTGAGACTCGGTTTCAAAATAAAGAATAAAACATAGGGCTGGGGGTGTAGCTCGGAGGTAGAATGCCCCTGAGTTCAATCCCCAGTACCGCAAAAAAAAAAAAAAAAAAAGGCGGTCTCGGGGCTTGCCGCCATATACCCCTTGGCTGATACTCAGGGTGGCTTGGAGGCAAAGTTGTAAACCAAGTCACTTCGGGTCAGTGTAGCCAGTGGCTTCTTCGCATTGGTTAAGATCAGTGCTAGACTCCCCACCAAGCTACCAGAAGGACAGACGGACCTCTGATTCCTGGAAGGAAGTTGGCTTTCTCAAGAGGGAGTGGGACTCTATCTGATTTACAGCACAGAGCTCACCAGCAAAACTTTGGGCAGAGGCAAAAAATATTCCACTCAGGAGAAATCACAGGGCCCACCAGGGGTGAACAGACCAGGAACTTGAAGGTCTGAAACAAGGTAATTGCATGCTAACACATCGTTATTGGAGAAGATGTAAAAAGCCAAATTAAGAAATACAAGCTGAGCACAGTGGCCCATGCCTATAATCCTGGTGTTTGGGAGGCTGTGACAGGAGGATTGCAGGTTCAAGGCCAGCCTCTGTGACTTATTGAGACCCTGTTTCAAAATAAATAATAATAATAATAATGATAATAATAATAATAATAATAATAATAATAATAATAATAATAAAAGGTTCTGGGTTTAGCTTTTAGGTAGAATGGTCCTAGCTTCAATCCCCAGTTATAAATAAATAATACATTATGAAAAATAAAAAGGGCTGAGAATGTAGCTCAGAGATAAAACATTCCTTGGTTCAATCCCTAGTACCAGAAAGAAGGAAAAAAAAAAGAATACAAAAAGAGTAGATGAATCAAACTCTACCAAAGAAAAAGTACTATATATATTATCTTTCTCCAGATGTGTAGCTAGGGAGGGGAAGCACCATTCAAACAATGTTTAATGTTTTATGTGTTTAAGGCTTTAACCATGGTAAAAAGATGATATTAGTAATCAAAGAGGCCACATTTAAAGAATAGAGTAAGCTGGGTTTGATGGCTCAGAGAGACTCTCAGCAACCTAGTGAGACCCTGTTTCTAAACAAAGAAAAAAATAAATAAAAGAAAGGTCTGAGGGTAGAGTAGAGAGGTAGAATGAGACTGGGTTTAATCCCCAGTACCAAAAAAAAAAAAAAAAAAAAGGAAAGGAAAGAGTGTGTGTGCTTCGTATGTGGTAGGTGCTAAGTAGATGGTAGTTATTCTCTGTCTCAGGAAGGGCTCACCTTTGTAATTCTCTCTAGCCCCTAGAATTTTCTTATTCCATTGTTGAATGATTTTAAACTTTTGGATGCTTATTGTAATTATATAGCATATGCAGGTTTCTTCATATCTTTATTTTATTTTTATTTTGTGGGGGGGTACTGGGGATTAAACTTGGGGCATTCTACCTCCAAGCTATATTTCCATCCCTTTTATTATTATTATTATTATTATTATTATTATTATTACCATCATCATCATTATTATTGTCTTGAAACAAGGTCTTACTAGGTTATTCAGAGCCTCAGTAAGTTGCTGAGGCTGGCCTTGAACCTGCGATCCTCTTGTCTCAGCCTCCCAAGTACTAGACTTACAAGCGTGTGCCACCATGCCCAGCTCTTTGTATTTTTAGTAGGATAATTTTACTGTTTTTTTTTTTTCCAGTTTATTTACAAAAGCCAGAAACAACAGAATCACTGGGCCACAGAAAAACAATATACCAGGAGAGAAATTAATTGCTTGATGAAACTTTCCAGAATACCACCACTGTGCATTCCTGTTTTCACAGATGATGCGTCATAAAGTGCCTCCTGTCTCTGTCTCTTAGGATGTGATTTTACAGTTCAGTTACTTTCACAGTTAAGAAGCATTTTCTTTATTCCTGGTCAAAATTTTCCTCCTTAATTTTAGATTGTGCCATTTTAAATAATCACACACATATACACATACACACTCAATATGTTTCTCTCTCTCTCTCTCTCTCTCTCTCTGTCACTCTGTGACCAATTGAGTGACTATTTTAATCAATAGGTGTGTGTGTGTGTGTGTGTGTGTGTGTGTGTGTGTGTATTATTTATACTAGGGATTGAACCTAGGGGCATTCTACCTCTGAGCTTCACCCTCAGTCCTTTTTATTTTATTTCTATTTTTTTGTGTTGAAACAGGGTCTCCCTAGATTGCTGAGAGTCTCTCTAAGTTGCTCAGGTTGACCTTGAACCTGTGATCCTCCTGTCTTAGTCTCCTTAATGCTGGGATTACAGGCATGCTCCACCACACCCAGTGCCAGTGCGTTTTAGGCTTTGAAGACCAGGAAATATTTAATGATAAAATCAGAGAAAGGACCAGCAGATCGGCCAAGATTCACCCAGATATCAGTGAATCTCTGTTATATATAAACAATCCGCGGTGACTTCCAGTAACCTGGCCCATCCCTATCTACATTTATAAAAAATACTCTAAGATCCCACAAGATAAAGAAAAAATATAGTAAATACTAACTCATATAGACTGTGCTTCCCAATATAAGAACAAGGTTTTTAAAATATGGAAATAGGCTGGGCGTGATAATCCTTGGTATTTGAGAGGCTGACTGAGGAAGACTGCAGGGAGGGAGACTAGCTTCAGCAACTTAGCATGACATTGTTTCAAAAATAAAAAGGGAGCCGCCCGTGGTGGCGCATGCTTGTAATCCCAGCATTCGGGAGGCTGAAACCGGAGGATCTGGGTTCATGACCAGCCTCAGCTACCTAGTGAGGCACTCCGCAACTTAGTGAGACCCAGTTTCAAATAAAGAATAAAAAATAGGGCCTGGGGGGTATAACTCAGAGGTAGAATGCCCCTGAGTTCAAGCCCCAGTATTGCAAAATAAATAAATAAATAAATAAATAAATAAATAAATAAATAGGGCTGGGGGATGTAGCTCAGAGGTAAAATGCCCCCCCGGGTTCCATCCCCAGTACCTATCCCCAAAAAAGGGGACTCTAAATCTTTCTAACTCCTTCTCTTCCTGCAAACAAGGGCGTGATTTCTACAGAGCAGGATTCCGGGCAATTGCTCTGACCTAGGGGTTTGTCTACCATGAAAGAATTTCTTGGAAACTGAAGTCAGCGCAGTACACCCAGGGTGCAGCTCCAAGCCAGAGCCGACTGACTCACACTCAGCAAAGCTCTTCCAGTTAGATTAATGCTCCTTTGGCAGCTGCCCCGATGATTGCCGAGTCAGCCGGCAGTCATGCCCCAAATGTTAATTCGCTGCAACTATAGTTATTCCTAACGCATTGTCAATTGCATTGCCCTTAATAGAGATGGCCCTTAAGATGTCGGGGGTGTTGGGGACAGGAGGTCGGCTGGTTAGTGAGCCTTCGGAAGCCCTTGACCTACAGCTAAATCTAGAGGGACAGGAAATGGTTAGAGGCCGGAGGTGGCACGGAGATGCATCTCGGGGCCTGCAGGCATCCTCCACACCCGGCCCGCACACAGGTTGTACCAGATGGTGCCCTCATGCTTTCTATCAAGGCAGAAACGTGATGGAGGGCTGGAGAGAGATGGATGGGGCGCAGAATGCCGATCTGCACAGCCGAGAATAATTTTGATTGCATAGCTAATGACCCAGGGAATTAGACAAAGCCAAATTCACGGAACTTAGGCCACATGCAGGCAAATGTCACGACTTAATGCCAGAAGATGAATTGTCTGATCGCCTGCACAGGAACTTGCGACACGGTGGTGATTCTTCTTTCTGAATCACTGTCCTAGAATCAAACATCAGAAGACATATGTGGCAAGTGTGTTTTCACTCGGAAAGGGGATTGGGTGGCGCCTGCCTGTCATCCCAGGACTTGGGAGGCTGAGATAGGAGGATCACAGGTTTGAGGCCCGCCTACACAACTTAGAAAGGCCTCAACAACTTAGTGAGACCCTGTTTCAAAATAAAAAATAAGCCGGATGTGCTAGTGCACGCCTGTAATCTCAGCACTTGGGAGGCTGAGAGAGGAGGATCACAGGTTGGAGGCCAGCCTTGGCGATTTAGGGAAATGCTCAGCAATCTAACAAAACCCTGTTTAAAAACAAAACAAAAAATATATAAAATAAAAAGTACTGGGCTTAAAGGCAGAATGTCCCTGAGTTCAGTCCCCAGCACCAGAAATAATAAATAATAAATAACAATAATAATAACAAAAGTATTTATTGAGATTCGGCCTTGTAGGAGGTCCTGCTTATCAACCTCTGATAGAAAGAAGAAAGCAGTGCTGCCCCTCCCCAGCCTGGAAGTGCTCACACTGAGTAAACATTGACTGGGGGTGAATGACTGACGCTCTTCCCCAGGGAGACCCTGTCAAGGTTTCTGCAATTCTCCCTTCCTTCCATCATAGCTGTGAAAGCTGCTCTTCAGACGCCGGCAGTTCAAGTATTCACTCTGTAATTCATTCATTCACCCTCCAGCGAGTCTCTGTGAAGATATTGATTATGCACGCGGCGCTGTGCTTGGCATTTGGATAAAAGTGTGTGGGTGGGGGGAGTAACACTGGTACGAATATATGATATCATAAGCTAAGATCTGTTTTTATTTGTTTGTTGTTGTTGTTGTTGTTTAGTGTTGGGGGTTGTACTCAGGGCTTCATGCCTGCTTTCAAAAAATGCATAACTGTGCACACCTGTCATCCCAGTATGCGGGAGGCTAAGACAGGAGGATTGTGGGTTCGAGGCCAGCCTCAGCAACTTAGCGTGGCCCTCAGCAACTTAGTGGGACTCTGTTTCAAAATGAAAAATAAAGCAGGGCTGGGGATATAGCTCAGAGATAGAATGCCCTTGTGTTTAACCCACAGTATAATAATAATAATAATAATAATAATAATAATAATAATAACCTCAATAATAGGATTAGGGTGTATCTCTGAGGTAGATCACTCCTGGGTTCAATCTCCAGCATGAAAATAATAATAATAAGCCGGGCATGGTGGCGAACGCTTGTAATCCCAGTACTTGGGAGGATGAGACCGGAGGATCCAGGTTCACAGCCAGCCTCAGCTACTTAGTGAGGCTCTCTGCAACTTAGTGAGACCCTGTTTCAAAATAAAGAATACAAAATAGGACTCGGGGTAGCTCAGAGGTAGAATGCCCCTGGGATCCATCCCCAGTACTGCAAAAAAAAAGAAAATAATAATAATAATAATAATAATAATAATAATAATAATAATATAATAAATAGGGCTGAAGGTGTAACTCAGAGGTAGCTCACTCCTGGGTTCAGTCTCCAGTACAATAATAATAATAATAATAATAATAATAATAATAATAATAATAATAATAACTACAGCAATAATAATAATGATAAATAGAACTGCCAGTATAGCTCAGAGGTAAAATGTCCCTGGGTTCAATACTGAGTATTCTACTACTAATGATGATGTTGATTATGATAATGAAAATAGGGCTTGGAGTATAACTCAGAGGTAGATTTCTCCTAGTTTCAATCCCCAGTACCATTATTATTTTTATTATTATTATTTAATAATAATAATGACAACAATGATAAAATACGGCTGGGGGTATAACTCAGGGATAGAATGCCTCTGAATTCCGTCCCCAGCTCCACATGCACATGCATACACACACACACACACACACACACACACACACACACACACACTTCTAGTCGATGGGTCACTTTGAGGAGCCCTGTGATGGACCATTCTCAGTCTAACCTGTAGAAACCAGAGCTGGGATTCCTGACCCTTAGAAAGGATTCTGAGAAACAGATAGGAGTCTGGAATGTCTCAACTATATACTAGCCAGTGGAGGAAAAATAAAAAATTTCAAAAAAGCAAAGCAGACATGATTGTTATTTTGCATCTCAAAGAGCACGTTTATATCAGCGGCGTTAGGAGAGAGGATCGCGCGGGAACCTGGCATACAAAGACCAAGCATTTTAAGTCCGTGTATTTGGTTGAAATGTCGCCAGAGCTGATAGCAAATGTGTCTTCCCCATCTGCTGGCTTATGTAAATGAGCCGGTGATCTCATTTGCTCTGCTAGGAGACAGGTGTCTCTACTTCTACAGCAGTGCCTCGCTTGGCACCAGGCCTCCCTACACACACAAGTCCTGTATGTAGCTGCCGGGCGGGATTCGGCTGGGGATACGGACACCACAGTCCCGGCACTAGGGGGTAAGGCCAGGACTGGACATCACTGAAGGAGTCGGTACATGGGACGCAGTTAGGAGTGCCTGGCGTTTAAGAAGTGTTGTACACACGTTATCTTATATGACTGTGTTCCAGAAACTGTTCAGTCAATAATGAAAAAAAACAACAACATTTAATTCCGACATCAACTCTTGGACACAGAGGTTACATGGTGTCACTTCAGAGGTGCGGACACTAAGTTTCATGTTGAGGAATGGCAAGAATTCAGGTCCTTTATTGAGTCTGTCTAATGCAAAGCCAAGATCTTATCTTCCCTCCCTCCCTCCCTCCCTTCCTCCCTTCCTCCCTTCCTCCCTTCCTTCCTTCCTTCCTTCCTTCCGTACTGGGGATGGAATCCAGGGGCATTCTACCTCTGAGCTACACTCCCAAGCCCTATTTTATTTTGAATCAGGGTCTCACTAAGTTGTAGAGGGCCTCTCAGTCTCCTAAGCACTGGGATTACAGGCATGTGCCACCACACCCAGCTCTTAAGCCAAGAGCTTTCAACCTGGTTACTTGCTTGAGATCACATGGCTTAGAACTAGGTATAAAGTATCTGGGCATGGTGGCACACACCTGTAATCTCAGTACTTGGGAGACTGAGGTAGGAGGATTAAAAGCTCCAGACCAGCCTCAGTAACTTTGCAAGACTGTTTAAAATTAGAAAAAAAATGCTAGGGGTGTAGCTTAGAGGTAGAATGCCCCTGGGATCAGTCTCTAGGATCATACATACATACATTCAAAAAAAGAAAAGAAGAAAAAAGAGGAGAAGAAAGAGGAGGGGGGGAGTGTAACCCAAGATTTTTGGCTCTTGATTGAATATGCTTTTTACATATCACTGAGAACCTCACTAAAGCTCAATTTCTGATTCTGTTAGTACAAAGGAAAAATATTTACAGTTCAGTGAAGAATGCCAATTTCAGTGATTCCTTACTAAAAAAAAAAAAAAATAGATTAATGGCCAGAGACTTAATTTTTCTTCCTTCCAAAAAATTGCTAATCACTACTATCTACCTAGTGAATCTTGCAGTAGATCTGGGGATCATAATAGTAAACAATATGAGCAAAGTGATCATTGGCCAATTTTTAGTAAATTTTAGTGTCAGATTATTGTTGTTTGTCTTTTATCAATCTCTTTCACAATTTTCACCAAACCGTGAACCCAGTTTTGATTCTCTAGCCTTTACTAATAGGCACAAACTGGGCTTCATGGTGCGCACCTGCCATCCCAGTACTCATCCCAGGCTGAGATAGGAGGGTCTCAGGTTCCAGGCCAGCCTCAGCAACTTAGTGAGACCCTCAGCAACCTAGCAGACCCTGCTTCAAAGCAGAAAATAAAATAGGGCTGGGGGTGTAGCTCGGAGGTAGAAGGCCCCAAAACCAAAGGAAAAAAAAAAAAAACAACAACAAATCAGTTACCTGTCTCAGCAAGAGAGGATGCTACAAATGACTTTGCTCTGTTCCTGAAAGGCCCCGTCTCAAGATCTGGTTGGCTGGTCAACTGTACAGGCATGAGTCCCGGGAAGACAGCCCAGGGCGGTGCGATTTTACAGGGGACATATGGACCCAAATTGACAAGGTCCTTGGGGAGGGACTTCTGCTGCCCAGATGGTTGCCACAATTCCTGTTCCCTGCACCCTGGAAGGGAGCCTGGGAAAGCTAATGAGATTAGTGGGAATGACGATGAAGGACCATCACTGTGGGCCCTGGCCCTACTTCCTAGACCCCAAGAAATGCCTCCCTTAGGGTCTGACTCTTGGGAAATTTCCCTAGAGGCACAAGGTTCTCAGACATGCCCCAACACTCTGTAGTTAGCTTGAGACTGGATCGTGAGCGTGTACAGATCTTAATGAGCAGAGTCCAAGAAAATAGTAACTAAAACGACCTCTTCAAGTGCTTTGAGTGATTATTATTACCATTATTATTATTATTATCATTATTATTATTATCGTCATCATCATCATTATTATTATTTTGGTGTGGTGCTGGGATTGAACCCAGGAGCATCTGACTCTGAGCTCAGAGCTACACCCAGCCCTATTTTATTTTTATTTTCCAACAGGGTCTCACTAAGTTGCTGAGGGTCTCTCTACATTGCTGAAGCTGGCTTCCAACTTGCGATCCTCCTGCCTCAGCCTCCCAAGTACTGGAATTGCAGGTGTACACCACCACACCTGGCTAGGGTGGCATAACTGATGAGTTCCTGCTCTAACCTGCTTCTTTGATTAAGCAACCACGCGTTTCTGTTGCAGATGAACTTATTTCCTCTGATCCTGAATTGTATCTTCTTTCCATGTGCCCCAACCTATAGGAAAAACCCTATCAAAGCCGAGCGTGACGGCACAAGCCTGTAATCCCAGAACTTGGGAGGCTGAGATAGGAGGATGGTCAGGTTCCTGACCAGCCTCAATAACTTAGTGATCCCCTCAGCAACTTAGCAAGACCCTGTTTCAAAATAATAAGTAGGGCTGGGCGGGGGGTTGTGGTTCAGAGGTAGAATGCCCTTGGGCTCCGTCTATAGTATTAAAAAAGAAAAGAGGCCAGGCAGCCAAGGCAGAGGTCCAATCCCTACGTCTTCCCACGTGCAGCAGCATCCCTAGCCAGTCATGTGTACCTGCCTCTGTTTGATGTTGGAGATAGACCATGTCCTCATGTCTCGCTTTGATTCCAGAATAGAGTGTGCACTACTTGAGTCATTTGACTTGAAATAATCTTTCTTCTCGTGGGATGAGCTTTCACCCACCTCATTAATTTCGATTTTATGGTCGATAAAGTTTCTGTTATTTCTGTGAACTTCCTGTCTGGTGAGTCTCCAGAAGTTCTTCTTTTTTTATGGTACTTTTGCAAGTCCTGATTCTTATCTCGATGTTCCTGTCTTCCTTTCAACTACTCTCAAAACTCACTCCTCCCCAGTCTCTTTCCTGGCTGTGTGAGTACACATTCTTCTTATTCCTTAAACCTCGCCTGCATCTTCTGGCTTTTATTTTTGGGGTACTGGGGAATTGAACCCCAGGGGCATTCTATCACCAAGCTCCACTCCCAGCCCTATTTTAAGTATTTATTTTGAAACAGGGTGTCAGTGTTGGTAGGTTAGTGAGGCTCTCATTAAATTGCTGAGGCTGGCCTCGAACTCGAACCTGGGTTCCTCCTGCCTCAGCCTCTCAAGTACTGGGATGACAGGCAGGTGCCACCATCAGGGAAACCTCTTTGATAAGATTAAGTTTGAGAGAAGGTCCAAGAGATAAGAAAGAGATGAGGCAGGGACCCAGGAAACTATTATCTGGGACAGAGAATAAGCAGGAATGCCTTCCACCCCCGCCCAGTTGACTTCTTTAAAGAAGAGAAAAAATAAATAAAAGTTTGAGTGAGCCCAGTAATCAAGTGGCAGGGTACCAGAGGAAGAAGAGAGCCAGGCTATATAGTTTCTTGGTGCAGAGATTGGATGTTTAAATAGAAAGGGATCATATATATATGATCAAGGTTGAGAGGTTTAAAGACATTCCATTGACTATTGGATAATGAATTGTCTGGAACAGAGGAGAGAGGCTGAGAAATTAGTGGTGCTGTGTGTGGTGGTGCACACCTGTAATCACAGTACTTGGGAGGATGAGACAGGAGGTTTGCAGGTTTGAGGCCAGCCTCAGCAACATATCAAGTCACGCAACAACCTAGTGAGACCCTGTTTTGAAACAACAACAACAACAATAGGACTCGGGGTGTATCTCAGAGGTAGAATACCCCTAGGTTTAATCCCCAGTACCACAAACAAAGCAAAATCCTTGTCCCCAAATATGCAAGGTACAGAATTTGGAAATTTTGTATGAGCAGTTTGGGTTAAAATATTTCCATTGTCAAATCTCAACAGAAAAAGGGCAATTAAACCAGACACAATGGCACACACCTGTAATCTCAGTAATTGGGAGGCTGAGACAGGAGGATTGCAGGCTTGAGGCCAGTCTCAGCAACTTAGTAAGACCCTCAGTAACTTAGTGAGACCATGTTTCAAAATAAATAAATTAAAATGACTGGAAATGAAGGTCAGAAGTAGAATGCCCATGGGTTCAAACAGAGAAGGAAGGAAAGAAAAAAGGAAGAAAGGGAAGGAGGGAAGGAAGGAGGCAGAGAGAGAGAGAGGGGAAGGGAAAAGAAAGAAAAGAGAAAGAGAAAGACAGGCAGGCCGGCAGCTGAAAGACCTCTTAAAATTGAATTGCTGACCTGGGCTAGCCCTTGTTTTTTCTAATTCACTTCAATTATTCCAAGTGGCATTCCATTTTTCTGGCTTCTTTTGTAGGATCCTCACCCTGGAAAGGCATCAGCTGAGTTTGACAGTGACTCCTCCTTTGCAGGGGTCACACTCAGTTACTGCCTGCATCCCCTTGAAGAAGATAGATCCCATATTCTAAAGGATTCTAATCTTTACTCCATATTGTGATGCGTTGAAGTAGCCACTTTTATCTTGCCTTTCAAGTCCTGATAACAAAAAAGACAGGAAGATCAATAACTGCATGATGGGTGACTAATTGCTTCTGTCCAACCGGCAACCTGTCATCTCTCCCGAGCTCATTCCAAAAGCCACTTGACAACCGCAGCCATTGTTTGAAACCTTGCATTTCAACTGAGCAGACTCCAAATCCAGTAGGGCAAAATGGGATTCTGTTGTTGGTTTTGTTTGCTTGCTTGTTTGTTTGTTTTTGGTAGTCCTGTGGATTGAACCCAGGGACATTCTAATTGTGAGCTACATTCTCAGCTCTATTTTATTTTTTATTTGGGAACAGGGTCTTGCTAAGTTGCTGAAGCTGGCCTTGAACCTGTGATCCTCCTGTCTCAGCCTCCTCCCAAGTACTATAATTATAGATGTGCACCACCACACCTGGCTAGAATATGTTAAACACTTCTATCAATAATGTCTTTGTACCTAGTACTATTCAATACCTTTCATAAAGGAAATTTATTAGAGGTTATGGCTAAGATAACTGTTAAAAATAAGGGAAATCTTTACTTTGCTAGGGAAGACTAAATGTTATTTAATTACATTTTTAAATGTTTATAGCAATGAAATTCACCATTGGAAAATCAAAGCTTCACTTTGACAACTTGGTAGTTAAGTGTTTATTTTTGTTTTTGCTGTTGTACAGGGATTGAACTCGGGGACATTCACTTTTGAACTACACCTCCAGCCCTATTTTATTTATTTTTATTTTGAAACAGGGTCTTATTAAGAGTCTCACTAAATTGCTGAGGCTGGCCTTGAATTTGTGATCCTCCTGTCTCAGCCTCCCGAGGACTGGGGTTGCAGTGTGTATCACCACACACTGCTCATACTTTTTTATGTTTTGACAATTAAATTCAGTCCTGCAAAATCCAAACTTCACTTTGAAAATGCATTAATTAAGTTCTTATTTAGTACTACTACTATCCAGCACATTTTCATCAATTACTACAGGTTACATTCTGGCCCAAGACCTTATCAAATTAACTTACTGAATTTCTTCCTTCCTTCCTTCCTTCCTTCCTTCCTTCCTTCCTTCCTTCCTTCCTTCCTTCCTTCCTTCCTTCCTTCCTTTCTCCTCTTTCTCTCTTTCTTTGTTTCTCTCTTTTTTTATTTTTTATTTCAGTACTGGGGATAAAACCCAAGGATTTTATACCTCAGAGCTACATCCCCAGCACTATTTTACTATATTGAAACAGGGTACCACTAAGTTGCAGAGAGCCTCACTAAGTTGCTGATGCTGGCCTCAAACCTGTGATCCTCCTGTCTCAGCCTCCTAAATACTGCGATGATAAGCCTGTGCCACCATGCCTGTTATTGAATCTTTTAACTCCATAAGGTAGGAATTCCTGTTTTGCACTGAGATGCATGGGGACATCTTGCTTCATGGTAAAGAATTCTTATCCCCTCACCCCTGTCAACTTCTTGAACCCTGCACAAATTAATTCATCTTTTTGTTTCTCCGTTTCTCCATTCATGAAGTGGGGATAAAAATAAATGCCTACCGCATTGGGTTAGTAAGAAGGTAAAGTAGGCTGATATTTTCAAGCTTTTCAAAGGCTGCCTAGTATATTTTAAAAATAGATAACTAAGCCAGGCATGGTGGTACAAATCTAGAATCCCAGTATTTGGCACGCTGAGACAGGATGATCACAGGTTCAAAGCCAGCCTCAGGTACTTAGGGAGACCTTGT
Organism: Graphiurus murinus; assembly: GCA_004027655.1. NCBI lineage: Eukaryota > Metazoa > Chordata > Mammalia > Rodentia > Gliridae > Graphiurus > Graphiurus murinus. The sequence continues at coordinate 45,532 of PVLC010003456.1, forward strand.
TTCAAAATAAAAACTCAAAAGGTGTGGGGAGGTATGTAGGAGGTAGAATGCCTCTGAGTTTAATTTCCAGTCCAAAAGTAAAAACCTGAGGAGGTGAGCTAGGGACTTAGCCCAGAGGCAGAATGCTTCTGGGTTCAATTCACAGTACCCCCCTCCCCCCAAAAAAGAATTTGCTAGGAAAGAAACCAAAAGGATTTATTTTTCCAAAATTAATTACTAAGATCCTTTTTTTTTAAATAAAAGTTTCGGTTTTTTGTTACTAACTTTAAAATAATGATTTCTTGCCAAAACTTGAGCATTTGTAGTTTAGTTATTTATAATTAAGATATTCTGAACATTACTCGCATTCCTTTGGTCATACTTTTATCTCCTTATAATGCGTAGTCTTGGTATTTCTTTTGCGTTTTGAAATGATTAAGTTTAAGGGTGTCTGAAAGATTTTGTTATACTGTATGCTTATCTGAACCAATAGCTGTTCATAATTCCATTTCCAAATAGATTTCCTGCTTTTTTTTCATCTTAAGTAGAAATATTTAACTATCTCTTCATCTTAATTTAAACCCTTCGCTCATTTGCTTCTGAGTGTCAACTCAAAGTTATTTCTTAGCTAGATGAGAAACGTACAAAGAAAATCAAAAGCTGGGTGTGGTGGCACAGGCTTGTGATCCCAGGACTTGGAAAGCTGAGACAGGAGGATTGCAGATTTGAGGCCAGCCTCAGCAATGACTTGCAACTTAGCGAGTCCCTGTTTCAGAATAAGAAATAAAATAAAATAAGACTGAAGGTGTAGCTCTGAGTAGAACACCACTGGGTTCAATCCTCAATACCACAAAAAAAAAAGTAGAAGTATTTAAATATGTCATCATCTTAATTTAAACCCTTAACTCACTCAGTTCTGAATATGAGCTCTAAGTTATTTCTTAGCGAAATGAGAAATTGACAAAGGAAATGAAAAGAAAAAATAGTAGAGATGTTCACCACTCTCCTTCCTTTCTGCCTTGGTTTATTGCTTATATTGGATACTAATATTTAGAATCCTACCCAGTATATTGCTTTCTTTTTGTGAAAGTGGGGATTGAACCAAGGGGCATTCTACCTCTCTACCTCTGATCTGCACACACCCCCATCCCTTTTTAGTTTTTTTTTTTAAACAGAGTCTTACTAGGTTGCTGAGGGTCTCCTTACATTGCTGAGGCTGTCCTTGAACCAGTTATCCACCTGACTCAGCCTCCTTTCAGGTCTACACCACCAGGCCCAGCTCAGAACCCTACCCAATGTGATTGGATGGAACAGGAAATGTGAATTTGCATGTGTGTTAGAAATAAGACTTCATTGATTGATTAGCCTGCTGTATTTTAAATGCAATTCTATTGTGCCATTCTGGTGGTTTTTGTCCAAAGTATTGAAACAGGAAACCAGCCCGAAGTCTCTTAAAGATTTCTCTATTGCATCTCCTAAGTCCCTCCTCAAGTGTGGACGGATTGGTGGGGGTGATGTTGGGACCCTGGTTGGGGAGACTCCATAACTGGTCCTCTCTAGTGGGAATCCAGCGATATCTCCATGTCTCAGAATCATCTCCATGGTGCTGCAAGTCCTTTAAAAGCTTTCCCCAGTAAAGCCGATTTCCTTTCTCAGAGCCTTGTACTTTTAATGGGCTTCATGCTGTTACCAATACTCAGACAAGACTTCCCTTTCGATGCCCTGAAATGTTAGATTGAGACAATTAAGTTCCTTTTGTGAGTCTTTTGGAAGTAATCTTGGGCGGAAGCAGGGAGGAAGTAATTGCTATAGATCAGCTGGTCTCTACACTCAGCCCCCAGATCAGCAGCAATAGCAGATAGTGTCCCTGCTTGTTAGAAATGCCTGAGCTTGAGAAGGAGGGAGGGCGAGGGTGTGGGGTGGGGAATTGGGGAAGGGGTTAAATGAGAAATGTGTGCATGTATGCCTTTATCAGCTTGTACCTAACAAAGATGTATGATTACAATGCACCAATTTAAAAAAAAAAAAGTGAAAAAGAAAAAGAAATGCCAGCTCTCTGCTGACCCCTCCCCGCTGACTCTGGACCTCCCAAAGGTAGGAGTTCAGTGATCGGACACCCTCAAGTTTGAGAAACCTGACGATAAACACTTAGCAAAGAATGCATGTGCTTCTGTGAAGCCCAAGGAAATGCTGATTTTTGTATTTTCAGCATGTTTCTGGGATAAAGAATTTTCTTCCCCTCCCTCCCTCCCTTCCTCCTTTATTTCTTTTTCTTTCTCTCTCTCTCTTTCTTTCTTTCTTTCTTTTTTCTTTCTTTCTTTCTTTCTTTCTTTCTTTCTTTCTTTCTTTCTTTCTTTCTTTTCTCTTCCTTTCTTCACTGGGAATTGAACTCAAGGGCATTCTACCTCCCAGCTATGCCCCCAAGGCCTTTTTAATTTTTTTAAATTTTGAATCAGAGTCTAGCTAGGTTACTGAAGTTCTCACTAACTTACTAAGGCTGGCCTCAAACCTGTGATGCTCCTGTCTCAGCCTCCCAAGTATAGGGATTGCAGGCGTGCACCATTGTACTCAGACGAATCACATCTTTGAAGGTGATTTAGCCATGTAGGATAACATATTCACAGGTTAGGGTATGGAAGTCATTAGAGGGGGCCATTAATCTGCCTTCTGCAAGGCATTTTACAAGTGTGCATTCACACAAACGAATTAGAGAAGGTGAGAATTACAAATCAGTGAATCATGAAGCTATGCTTAAATATGTTTAGTTTTGAATATATCTATCATTGGTTATTGCAGTTAAATATAGAATGGAGAGCTCATGGGTTAATGGTCAGAGTTGATGTAATTAACTCATGAGGGTTGTAATCCCATCAGTGGATACATCCATTGTAATAGATTTACTGGGTGGTCACCTAGGCTGGTGGGTGTGGCTGGAGAAGGTGGGTCCCTGTGGGTGTGGCCTTAGGGACTGTGCTTCTGTCTTTGAATCTCCTTGCTTGCTGACTCTCTACTTCTGGCCTCCATGATGTAAGAGCAGATGTAACTCTCCCCTCCCCCCCACATACACTTCCCGCTGCCATGCCCTGAGCTCGCAGACCCAGCCTCCCATGGACTGAACCCAAAAGTCTCCAAAAAATGTGAGCAAATGAATCTCCCTTCCTCTGCATTATGTGGTCAGCCATTTGGGATAATATCAGTGAGAATGTTGTCTGAGAATTTGGTCAAGCAAGATAAAAGGAAAAGTGATTTTTTGAGCCTCCGTATCCTGAAAGAGCTATTGTCCACTCAGGTAGCAGGTACAGATTAGAGAATTGGATCGCGTGAGTGTCAGTGTACACGGTTGAGGTTAAAAGGGCCAGCAGAGGCCAGATAACAGATGACATTGAATGCCAAGAGAAGACATTGGCAGACTGTGGGTTTCTCCTTCCTCTGAGACCTACTAGAATACACAAAGTAGACACTCAGTAAACACCATTGATTAACAGATCACTCAGCCAAATGAATACAGCAGGTATTACAAAGTTTGGACATGAAAAATTAACTTACCAATAACTTGCTTGTCTATTCTGGGAGCAGTATCTGATTTAAGCATCTTATTGATTGCCATCCTGTTCCAGTGGGAAGCAGAAGCACTTTTATTTGCTCTAAAACTGCACCTTAGTTATATGCTCCAGAGCCAGACATGGTAGCGCACACCTGTAATTTTAGTACTTTAGCCAAGACAGGAAGATCATAGGTTCAAGGCCAGCCTCAGCAATGTAGTGAGATCCTGTTTCAAACTAAGAAATAAAGTCAGGCTGGGAGTGTGCCTTAGGGGCAGAATGCTCCTGGATTCAATCCCCAATATAAAAATAAAGTTATATACTCAAAAAAAAAAAAACCACCTTGATTTAAAGCAGTTCTTTGATCTCATTAGGGACCAAAGTAGCTATTTGAGGGTAGAACATGGTAAGTCAGTTTGAGACCTCAAAAGCTATGGTCATATATTAACATATCAACTTGGGGACTTTTTTTCCCCTTTTGTACTGGGTATTGAACCCAGGGGCATTCTACCTCTGTGTTACAACCGCACCCGTGTGTGTGTGTGTGTGTGTGTGTGTGTGTGTGTGTGTGTGTTACTAGGGATGGAACTCAGAGGGTGATCTACCTCTGATCTTTATCTCCATCCTTATTTTATTTATTTTTTTAGTTTGAAACAAGATCTCACTACGTTGCTGGAGGCCTTGCTGAAGCTAGTCTCGAACCTATGATCCTCCTGTCTCAGTTTCCCAAGGATTGGGATTACAGGTGTGTATCATCACACCCACTAACTCTAGCTCTTTTTATTTGGAAACAGGGTCTCACTAACTTGCTGAGGATCTCCCTAAATTCCTGAGGCTATCCTTGATCCTGCAATCCTCCTGTCTCAGCTTCCCAAGAACTGGAATTACAGACATGCGCCTGACTAACTTGGGGACTTTCTATCTTATACCTTCATTCCTATTCCCAGAATAATGCAAATTAGGTTTTGATCCAAAAGATAGCTGGGTATGGTGGCACATGCTTGTAATCTCTGTACTTAGGAGGCTAAGACAGGAGGATCACAGATTTGAGGTCAGCCTCAGCAACTTAGCAATACCCTGCTTCAAAATAAAACATAGAATGGAGCTTGGAGAGAGAATGACCCTGGGTTCAATCTCCAGTGGCAGAAGATAAAAATAAACATAAGCAGAGCTTTTTGTAGATGATGCAGGAAAGTGTAAGAACACATTGGAGTATCTCCTGAGGGCTCACTATATGTTAAAATTCCACTCTTTCTTCTCTCTGGGCAGATTCACTTGTCTGAATATAAGCCATGTGCTGTAACCCAGAGGAAGCAAGAGAAATTGTTGATTTTATAGCTTCTTTGTACAAGAGGGTCCAAGTTCTATAGTCATCTCTGGAGATGAGGAGAGAGGTAGACAGGCATTATCAATCAAACCCCAGGAGAGAGGTAGTTAGGCATTATCAATCAATCCCACTGTCAGCAGTGTGGCATCTCCAAGAGCCCCTGTTCATAGCATCCACCTTCTCTAGACTTCCTCATCTCAACAATGACTACACACCTTGACTCTCTTTCATATGTTGTCTTCTCTCTAATTCTACAACTTGGTAGAATCAAAGGGAATCATGAAATTTCTAGAGTCAAGCCCCTTTAGTCTCTAGGTTTGGACCCTAAATCTCTTTAAGTTAAACAAAGGGGCAGTCTGTTTTAAAGTGCTAATCTACATTCCTTTGCCTGTTAATTGACAAAATATTAACTGAGTTCCTGCTATAGACTTGACACTTTACAAAGTGCCATAAGTTTTCAGATGCAAAAGATAGAAATTCCAGCTGGATTTGGAGTTACAGTACTTGGGAGGCCAAGACAGGAGGATCGCAGGCTCGAGGCTAGCCTCAGCAACTTTGCAAGGCCCTCAGCAACTTAGAGAGACCCTATTTTAAGATAAAAATATATAGCTGGGAGTGGTGGTGCATACCTGTAATCCCAGTACCTGGGAGGCTGACGTGGGAGGATTATAGGTTTGCAGTATTAGAAGCTTAGCAACACCTTTTGTTTGTTTTGTTTTGTTTTAAGGGGAGGCGGTTGGGGATGTAGCTCAGAGGTAAAATGCCCCTGGATTCAATTACCATAAATAAATAAATAAATAAATAAATAAATAAATAAATAAATAAATAAGGAGGCAGTGAGAACTCAGAGGTAGAATGCTACTGGGTTCAATCCCAAGAAAGAAGGAAGGAAGGAAGGCCGGGAGGGAGGGAGGGAGGGGAGGGGAAGTGAAGGGAAGGGAAGGGAAGGGAAGGGAAGGGAAGGGAAGGGAAGGGGAAAAAAAAGAAAAGGAAAGAAGAGAGGGTTGGAATTCAGAGTTAGAATGCCCCTGAGTTCAATCCCTGATACTAAAAAAGAAAAAAAGAAGGACATACCATTCTTGTTTTTACTGACTCCGTCCATTCCTGCTGGTGGTTGACTGTCAGAAGAAGTAAATATATGAAGTAGTGGTCTCCACTGAGTGCACAGTTGGAGCTAAGATTCTGCTTTTAGGGTTCATGCTCCTAGTGTGTGTGTGTGTGTGTGTGTGTGTGTGTGTGTGTGTGTGTGTGTGTGTATGTGTGTGTGTGTATGCTGGTACTGAGTATTGAAACCAGGGGCTTTCTACTTCTGAGCTATACCTCAGCCCTATTTCATTTCATTTTTTAATTTTGAAACAGGGTCTCAGTAATTTGCTGAGACTGGCTTCCAATCTGCGATCCTCCTGTCTCAGCCTTCTAAGTACTGGGTGGCAGGCCTGCACCTCCATGCCCGGCTGGGTCCGTGCTCTGAGGAACAGGACTCAGCAAAGCCTAGAGCATCCTGGGAACCTGCCCTCAATTAGATTTGACACCCCCTGACAAAACCAGAAAGGGGTGTCCCGAATCATGGCGGCCGATTCCAGAGCAGGGCTGCACTCCGCTGCATCTCATCACCATGGTAATGAGATGCGGTCGCCTCTAACCTCTCGCTGGACCTCCCCCGAGCTCCCATCCCCAGGGGAGCTCCTTGAAGATCATTTATGAAAATCAGTGGTAAGCACTAGTGGCCTTTGCAACCTCTCAGAGAGCGTTTAATGCAGTAATTGTTTACTTTGATTTCTAATGAGAGCCAGTCACAGGGTTGACGTTGGGGACTGATTAATTTTCCTGAGCGTATTCCTGAGCAGAAGGTACCTTGCAGAGAGTGAGAGAGAGAGAGAGAGAGAGAGAGAGAGAGAGAGAGAGGCTCATTTGCTTCCCCCACGAATTCTGCTGTCATGATTTTTGCAGTCAAACCCCCCACAGGCTCACCTGAAAGCCCAGCTTGTCTTAGATTTGCATAATGTGAAATTGCTGAGATGAATTATTATCACACGCAGGGGCCCGTCATCTTACCTCCTAGTTGGTTAAAAAAAAAAAAAAATTGTGGCTGCGAATCGTGGATGAGAGAGAGTTCCCTGGGTTGCAGGTGCTGTCAACAATCTGCAGTTTTATGTCGTCCTTTTTTAACAGGGATACAGAAAGTAGCCAGAGTTAATCTGGCCCAGAGTGGCCATCTTGAAACAGCTAAGATGAAAAAGAAATACCAAACAAGTGACTCTATGGAGTCACATGTTTCTGTGCATTTTCTGGGAAACACAAACATCTCATGCTTGGGAAAAAGGCTTATTTATGCCAAATGGGCTTTTGTTACCCGACAGGGTGTGGCCAGGGCCTTGTAAATCGTCTCTTACCAGCTGCTTTGTCTTGTTTTCTAAATTGCTGGAAAATCTATTAAGATATATGATCCACATAAAGTTGGGCTGGAGGGTTTCTTTATCGCGGGGCCCCGGGGACAGAATTTTGCTTTATCCCTCATTAATGCAGAAGGGATTTTTATCTGGAGATTTACCCTTCTCTCACCCACGAGGGTTATAAAAATCCCCAAAGATTAGCCTTCCTAGGATATAAGCAAAGATGTGAATACCCAGATAGCTGGTTGACAGGCAGATAGGCGGGAATTTGCCAGGATTTATAAAGACTTATGGAAGCCAGGGTTATGGGGTAGGGACAGAGGTAGATTTTGTATCAGGAACTGGCAGGTGAGATCGCTACAAAATATTAGACAAAGAGACGCCTCTTAGGAAGCTACAGACAGATCTTTGTTATTACATTTTCTAAAGGTTGCTAGTTAATTTTATTTTACTTTTTGTGGTACTGGGGATTAAACCCAGGAGCCTTCTACCTCTCAGTTACATCCCTGGCCCTATTTTATTTATTTATTTTTTAACTTTGAAACACGATCTCACTAAGTTGATGAGGGTCTTCCTAAATTGCTGATGCTGGAATTGAACTTGTGATCCTCCTGTCTCAGCCTCCCATGTGCTGGGATTACAGGCATGTACCACTACACCTTTTATTTTTTGGATTTTTATTTGTTTTAATTTTGGTCTGATTTGTTTTTATATGGTTCTGTTTGTTTTTATTTTGAGGGAATTTTGTTTATCTGAGGATTAAACTCAGGGACATTTTATCTCTGAGAGGCACACCTAGCCCTTTGTATTTTTCATTTCATTTTATTTTGGGGGGTATATTCTACCTCTGAGACACACCCCCAGCTTTATCTTATTTTTTTTATTTTGCAAACAGGGTCTCCCTAAGTTGCTGAGGGTCTGCCTTAGTTGCTGAGGCTGACCTTGAACCTGTGATCCTCCTGTCTCAGCTTCCCAAGTGCTAGGATTACAGGTATGTAGCCCCATGTCCAGCTTTATGCTCTATCTGCACTTGCCCTCAGAGTGCCAGTCCGTGCATGAACTATCCTAGCTCCTGGGATCTTAAGGACCCCGAGCACACTGTCTCCCTCCGCCCCTTTTTATCGCGTCCCAGGAGACTGGCAGCCGTCCTTGCAGCCTTGCACTTATTAGTCCAGAGATGATTGCCCTCCGTTTATCTGTGACCGGGTTTTGCTTAAAGAGAGTGGCTTCCTGCCAAAATGAGATTCCTGCTTAATGAACTCGAATGCTCGGAAGCCCAGGCCTCACAGAATCCTCCGTGTCAGCCTGCAGCGACTGGGAAAGTGGAGAAAATTCCAGAAGGTTAATACTGAATACATTATTTCCTTGACTTTCATTTTCTATGCATGCATCTCCTCTCATGAGACTGTAAATTCCTATTCTATTTTCTAAAGACAGTGCTCTAGGATTTGACATGGAAGCCTGCTAGTATCTCTTTGGACAGAACTGCAATTTATATGTGTGAATATGTGTGTGTGTGTGTGTGTGTGTGTGTGTGTGTGTGTGTGTGTTACTGGGGATTGAAGCCAGGGGCATTGTATCTCTGAGCTACACTCCCAGACCTGTTTATTTTTTATTTTGAAACTGAGTCTCACTAAGTTGTGGAGGGCCTCACTAAATTGCTGAGGCTAGCCTCGAACCTGCAATCCTCCTGTCTCAGCCTCCCAAATACTGGGGTTACAGACATGTGCTACCACACCCAGCTAACCCAGGAACATTCTACCTCTGAGCTACATCCACAGTACTCTCTTTCTTTCTCTCCTTCCTTCCTTCCTTCCTTCCTTCCTTCCTTCCTTCCTTCCTTCCTTCCTTCCTCTCTTCCTCTCTTGCTTTCTTTAATTTGGAAACAGGGTCTTGCTAGGTTGCTGAGAGTCTTACTACATTGGTGAGGCTGTCCTCAAATCTGCAGTCCTCCTGTCTCAGCCTCCCAAATACAGGGATTCCAGGTGTGCACCACCATGCCTGGCTGCTTTTTTTTTTCCTTGAGCAAAAGGCAAATATGAGTGGATGTAGAATAGGTGTGTGTATTCCAGTCACTTAGAATTTTGAAGCAGTTCTTTCTTGGTAAGAAGGAAATGAAGCCTTGTGATTTTTCCCATCGGGAGCGAATGCTGGGTTCAGTATCCACAACCGTGTCTGCCTCCCCGTAGGAAATTGCAAAACTTGGAGAAATGATGTCTGCGCAGATTGCCCAGCTCACCTCGTCTTCTCAAAGCCCTAGAAGATTAGGTCTGGATTAGTACGCGTCCTGAAGATGGAGTGATTTCAGGTTCCTGTATTACAGGGTATTTCAGAAACACAAACAACAGTTTGCAAAATACAGAAATCCAGTGGCTGCTAAACCCGCGTGTCTAAAAGCAGACAGATCGCAGCCTGTCCAGTCACGACCTTGAGGAGACACAGCCAGCGCCCCCACCTGCCCCTCTAGCTCCGAGACTTACATGTGGCTGGCTTCATCTCAGTGGCCACACAATCGCCATAACGCCATAACTCGGTCCCTTGACCCCACAAGCATGCCCTGTGTGTCCCCAGAGCACTAGCTACACACCAGGACGGAAATGAGTCCTCTGATGCGGGGATTTACCAAATGTGTTCCCTGGGGAGTGGGGACAGTTAATGCTGTGTTCCAGCCTGCCTAATTTACTCCTGGGGCGTAGGTTGTCCTCTGGGAGAATCAGAAGGGAATCCATGGGGGCGGGGGGGGGGAGACTAGGGGAATACATAAGTGACACCAGCCCCTTTGCCAAGTGTCACATTGCAATACATTAGCATATAACTCTCTTCTTAGCCTACAAACGCCATTGCTATAGTCTTTCAAAATAGATTCTACTAACTGAGCATGGTGGTGCATGCCTGTAATCCCAGTACTTAGGAGGCTGAGGCAGGAGGATTGCAAGCTTGAGGCCAGCCTAGGCAATTTAGCAAGACCCTGTTTCAAAAGAATAAAAACTAAAAAGGGCTGGGCGTGGTGGCTCATGCTTGTAATCCCAGTACTGGGGAGGCTGAGACCGGAGAATCCGGATTCGAAGCCAGCCTCAGCTACTTAGTGAGGCCCTCCACAATTTAGTGAGACCCTGTTTCAAAATAAAGAATAAAAAATAGGGCTGGGGGTATAGCTTGGAAGAACAAAGAATAAAAAATAAGAGGTGCTGGGAGTGTGACTTGAAGGAAGTTTGGGGTTGATCCCCAGTAACACACACACACACACACACACACACACACACACACACACACACTGATTCAAATAACTGGGTGTGGAGCTCAGGCCTCTAATCCCAGTACTTGTGAGGCTGAGACAGAAGGGTTGCACGTTCAAGACCAGCCTTGGCAACTTAGTGAGACCCTGTTTCAAAATAAAAATATCATATGGCTAGGGGGGTAGGCCAGAGGTTAAACACGCCTGGGTTCAATCCCTAGTAACAAAAAAAAAGTCAATTTAATTTTTTTTATTATTATTTTCTACTGCCCGTGGGTGTCAGAGAGCAGGAGCTGGGAATCAGCGGACCAGGGTTTTCATCTTTGTGGTGGTGCTGCGGAAGGAGGCCCTTGGCTGGCCACTTTGCCTTTCCAACTGTACAGTAAGTGCACAGAATTGGACCATTTCTGAATCTCCTCTGTCCTTTGATTTAGCTACTCAAACGCTTGCGACAATGCTTAGAGCATCTCTTTGGAGCACGGCCTGTTTAAAATGCACGTAGCACCTCTGCTCTTCATTACTGAGAGTGCTGTCTAAAATAAATATATGTATTCCCTCCTTATAGGATACTTAAAAACAAATGAAGCTGCTGGAGCTGCTGGGTCACGTTATCTGCAGCAAGCAGGGCGTAATTGCCCCCACCTTTAACCACAGCTCCATGTAAAGCATTTGAAAGGCTTAAGTACTGGAGACTCCGTCACCCATGACCGTCTGTGTCTTTGGGCCTCCCATCCTGTCGCGGTTTGTGACCCCCATGCCTGTCAAAAGTCTTTGGCGTTTAAATATATCCAGCCAGACAAGTAGGGTACGGAAAGGATGGCTGTAATCACAGTACATAAAGCTGTCTCGCAGAAGCGTGAAATTTCACAAGCAATTTCAGCATTGTGGGTAAGATAAGCAAGGGACCCAAAAGAAGGGTTGCTTTTCTGGCAGAAATGTACTGATTGTAGGCAATGCTTTCTGCAAATTTTATTTATTCCAGGTCTAGAATAACATCTAGTTTCCTATAGTCATTGATGTAGCTGTAATTTATTTATTTATTTACTCATTCATTTATTCATTTATTTATTTTGCAGTACTAGGAATTGAACTCAGTGGCATTCTACCTCCAAGCTATGCCCCCAGGCCTAGTTTTTATTCTTTATTTTGAAACAGGGTCTCACTAAATTACAGGGGGCCTCACTAAGTAGCTGAGACTGACCTCGAACCCAGATCCTCGTGCGCCACCACGCCTGACATAATATGGGAGCCACAGAGCTAGGCATGGTGGTGCACGCCTGTCATCCTAGTACTTGGGAGGCTGAGATAGAAGAATCACAGGCTCAAGGCCAACCTCAGCAACTTAGCGAGACCCTTAGCAATTTAGTGAGACCCTGTTTCAAAACAAAAAATAAAACTGGGCTGGAGGTATAGCTCAGAGGTAGAATTCCCCTGGGTTCAATCCCCAGCACCACAAAATATAACAATAATAATAATAATAATAATGTCTCTAGAAGTAGAGAATATTGATAAGGAGATATAATTTTTAAAAAGGCCTTACCCTTCAAAAATAAATACATAAAAGTTAAATACATAAAAGTTAAAAGCCAGCCAGGCATGGTGGCGCATGCTTGTAATCCCAGCATTCGGGAGGCTGAGACCGGAGGATCTGGGTTCACGGCCAGCCTCAGCTACCTAGTGAGGCCCTCCACAACTTAGTGAAACCCTGTTTCAATGTTTCAAAATAAAGAATAAAAAATAGGGCTGGGGGTATAGCTCGAAGGTAGAATGCCCCTGAGTTTAACCCCCAGTACCGCAAAAAAAAAAAAAAAAAAAAAAATTAAAAGCCACATGAGGGCATTTCATTTAAATGAACTAAATTTATATAAAACCCAGTTTCCTAGTCACATTTTACATACTCAGCACCACAGGTGCTACCATATTGCATGGTGAAGAGAGATGACATTCCTCTGCCGTAGACATGTCTGCTAGACAGCTCTGGAAGAAAGCGAGTGAGTATTTAGAGTTTCAGGAACAGTTTGCTGTTACTCCCCTCCCATCTAGTCATTTGTTTGAAATGTATGATTTTGCATGCAGTATGGTAGATGCTGAAAAAATAAGCCACCTACTGAATGCTTATTATAGATCATGCACCATGCAGGGTTTTTTCAGTATGCTGATTTATCCATTTCAGGGATCGGATTGGACCTATTTTACAGAATAGAATACTGATGCCAAGGATCATCTATTTGGTTGGCAGATCATGTATTTTGGTCGGGGATGCCTTAACAGTGTTTCAGATTCCAAAGCTTGTGTTAATCTGGGACCAAAATGGCTTCTGGAATATTTTCCTTAAAAAATCAAGTTTCTGAACTGAACCAACATTATCATTGTCTTCTTCATGGTCGTCATCACCATCATCATCACCTGTGGGGCACGATTGAGACTGTGTTTAGCCCCGTGTGGTGGTGCACACCTGTAATCCCAGTATTTGGGAGACTGAGACAGGAGGAGCACAGGTTCGAGGCCAGCCTTGGCAGCTTACTGAGACCCTCAGCAATTTAGTGAGACCCTGTTTCAAAATAAGAAATAAAATAGGGCTGTTGGTGTAGCTCAGAAGTAGAAGGCCCTGGTGTTAAATCCTTAGAACTATGGAGAGAGAGAGAGAGAGAGAGAGAGAGAGAGAGAGAGAGAGAGAGAGAGAGAGAGAGAGAGAGAGAATGTTTATATAATTTTGTAAAGGAGTCTCTTGTTTTTCTTTTATTTTGTTGTATGTTTATTTGTTTATTATGGTACTGAGGATTGAACTCAGGGGCATCCTGTCTCTCAGCTACACCCCTCAGCCCTCAGCCCTTTTTATTTTTTTACTTTTGAAACAGGGTCGTGCTAAGTCGCTGAGGGCCTCACTATGTTGTTGAAGTTGATCCTTTTGTCTCAGCATCCTAAGTACTGGGAACACAGGTGCACACCACCATGCCCAGTTAGGAAAGGATTCTGTTTTATAACAAGAACCAAGAATTTTATTTTTTTGCATTTTTATTGGTGCATTATAATTATACGTAATAGTGGAATTCATTGTGACATACTTGTACATGCACGTAACATAATCGGTCAATTTCTTTTTATAATATCTCCCATTTCTCTCTCTTCTTCTCTCCTCTGACCTCCTCTCTCTTCTGTACTGGTCTCCCTAAGAACATAGGGGTTTTGTTTGGGGATTTCTTTTTGACCAAGAATTAAACCCAGTAGCATTCTATTTCCAAGCTACATCCCCAGCCTTATTTTATTTTGAAGCAGGATCTCAGTAAGTTGTGGAGGGCCTTGCTAAATTTCTGAGGCTAGCCTCAAACCTATGATCCTCTTGTCTCAGCCTCCCAAATACTGGGATTACAGGCATGCACACCTGGCTAGAACCTACGATTTTTTTTTTTTTTTCGGTATTGGGGATTGAACCCAGAGGCACTCTATCTTTGAGCTACACCACCAGCTCTATATTATTCTTTATTTTGAAACAGGGTCTTACTAAGTTGCAGAGGGTCTCACAAATTGCTGAGGCTGGCTTCAAACCTGCGATCCTCCTATCTCAGCCTCCCAAGTACTGGGATTATAAGCCTGCACCACCATGCCTGGCTCTAGAACCCAATTTTAATGCATGTCCACCTCGAAGCAGGCTAAGACAGAGAACAAGAGAAGGGGGAGGAGGGAAGGAAAAACAAAAGAAGTGAGGAAAAATAAAGTAGGATAAAGGAAGGCATGCATAAATGGCCCTGGTGGTTTTATGTTCCTTTTATCTTTGTATCAGCACTTTGTTTTGCTTTTATGCCTGGGGCAGCTAGCATCCTCTTAGGCCTGGAAGGTAAAAAGTAAGTGTTAGGTACTTGATATGCAGTGTGCTTCTTCCCTGTGAAGCAATTCAGCTGAGAAGCAGAGAATTGCACCTCAGACTTTATACGCTTTATCCCTTGGCAACCGGCTGTAGTGATATTACAAACATTGAGGCTGTTAGACTAATAGAGGTAAATATTGTAAAAGCTGTGAGAGAGGCTGTAAAGTCGTCACTCATTCGTGCAATAATAATGCACCAAGTGTACACTTGATGCTAGGCAGTGTGTTGCATGCTCTAAAAAATATATAAATCATTAGTATTATTATTATTCTGTGTATGCGTGTGTGTGTGTGTGTGTTTTACTGGGGATTGAAACAATCTGTGACCACACCTCAGCCCTAATTTTTTTTTTTTTTATTTGCAACAGGATCTCACTAAGTTGTGGAGGACCTTGCTAAGTTGCTGAGACTGGCCTCGAACCTGTGATGTTCCTGTCTCTGCCTCCCAGTGCTAAAATTACAAGCCTGCACCACCATACCCACAACATATAGTTCCTGAGCTAGTGCAGTCATGGGCCACAGAAGGAGGAGAGTGACTGTTAAGGCCAGAAGTAGAATGTTCCCTGAAGAGCTCATGTATTAATGTTCAGTGTTGATGTGATTGAGTCATGAGGGTTCTAGTCTCATCAGTGCATAATCCATTGTAGTGGATTTACAGGGTGGTCACCTAGGCAGGTGAGGTGTGGCAAAGAAGGTGAGTCCCTGGAGGTGTGGCCTTGGGGACTGTGATTGTGTCTTTGAATCCCCTTGCTTGCTTGCTGGCTCTCTTGTTTCTGGCCTCCATGATGTGAGAACAGAGCCCTTGCTCTCTCCCTCTCTCTGCTTCCTTCCTCCATGATGTGAGAGCAGAGCCCTTGCTCTCTCCCGCTCCCTGTTTCTCACCACCATGCCCTGATCTCTGCAGACCTGGCCTGCATGGACTGAATCCCGAACTCTCCAGAAAACTGTGAGCCAAGAAATCTTCCTTCCTCTAAGGTTTGTGGTCAGCTATTTTGGCTGATATCAGTGAGAATGTTGACTGAGACAGTGTTCCTCAGGACCTAGAAGAGGAGGACATTCAGTCTGTTGTACATCAACAAACCTATTCATGTCAAAGAAAGATGTGAAAGGGGCCTGTCAGCTGAGCATGATATTGCCAGGCATATTTAAAAAAGAAGCTCATACCAGACAGATGGCAATGGTTTATTATGGTGGTGGTGGTGGTGGTGGTAATGGTCCTAGAAGACTTATTTGGTGCTATCTTGCTGATAGGACTATATCTTTTCCTAAATACATCTTAGAGCTGACATGCACCTGATTCCTCTGTCAATCCCTGAGCATCAGTTTAACTATAACCATAGACTTCTTGGGATGACAACCACTATTATCACCCTTCCCCAAGCCTCTGTGAGTCTTTCCCCAAAAACCACGTGGACCCGGTTTTGCCAATATCCTTGTTTATTGGAGCCTCAGAAACAGGCTGGGGCCACGTGTTAATGGCAGGGCCCAAACTCTATTGCATTTTGCTGGAATTCCATTTCAGCTGCTGCGATGCAGAATGCCTGCTGGTGCAATGCAATTTCTGAAAGTATCACATCTTAAAGGCTATAATATTTCATCTCCCCATGCCTGAGGTTTATCCAAACAAAGGCAACGGGCTGTTACCTAGGCAAGCATCACTCACCATTCCAATTAGGACAGGCAAGCCACATGCGAAATTAGATTTAATAATTAAAAATGGCTCTCGCGCCTCTGCAGGCCGAGCGAGAGATGAGGTCTGGTGCCATTTAAAGAAAAAACTAATAATCCTCAGCAAATCCCGGTGACCTTAATTGCGTCCCCATCTCCCCTGCCATGACCTTTATCGCTTAGATGGTTAAAGTCTAAAATAAATGGCACTAATATATCTGATGGGCCAGCCCATTATCGTCACTGATGTTATACATTTGCTGGTTCTATGATTCCTTTTCTCTGAAGGCATGAATGTGCTTTGCAAAAAAAAAAAAAAAAAAAAAAAATTGTATGTGGTCCTGGGTTGAATCCAGAGGCATTCTAACTCTGAGCTATACTCCCAGCCCTATTTTATTTATTAATTTATTAATTTAATTTGGAAACAGGGTCTCATTAAGTTGCCAAGGGCCTTGCTAGGTGGCCAAGGCTGGCCTCGAACCTGTAATCCTCCTGTCTCAGCTTCCCAAATACTGGGATTACAGGCATGCACCACTGTGCCCAGCAAGAATTCTTATTACATGTACTTTTAAATTGTTATTTGTTTTCTGTGGATTCTTCTTCTTTTTTCTTTTATGGGTGCATTGTAACTGCACATCATGCTTCAGTTGTGGAGTGATAGGAGTTAGACATGCGCACAACTCATGAAGCAATTGTCACCGGGTCTAAGTTCTTCCCTCCCCTCCCCCTTGCATGTCTTTGAGATCAACATTGGTACTTTAACACATGTGCATAGCATTATTTCAACTGTTACCTATTTTACTTGAGTTTCTTGAAAGTACAATTTTAAAGTACAGAAAGGAGCCAGGCGCAGTGGTGCACTCCTCTATTCACAGTACTGGGGCGGCTGAGACATGAGGATCACAGGTTTGAGGACAGTCTCAGCAACCTAGCAAGACTCTCAGCAACCTAGTGAGGCCCCATTTCCAAATAATAAATAAAGTAGGGCTGGGGGTGTAGTTTGGTGGTAAAATACCCCTGGGTTCAATTTCCAGTATGAATGAATAAATCTTTGATAGATGATACTAGATAGATGATAGATAGATAGATGATAGATAGATAGATAGATAGATAGATAGATTGATAGATAGATAGATAGATAGATAGACGGAAGGAAAGTTCAATGAGATTGTCATTTGGGGAAAGAAGTAAAATCCTAGAAAGCCAAGAAACTGAAACAGTACAGAGGGAGAGAAGCAAGTTACTAATTATAAACTCCACTGGCAAAATACAAATGTACCATCCAACCATAAAAAAAAAATCATAAAAGGCCAGAAAAATCTACTTCCAGAAGCAAGAAATTAATGTAAATCTTTGCATCCTGGGTAATTATTCTTTTTATTCTTTTTACAAGAGAGTTTAAGATTTAAAGAGCCTGTGCTATCAAGGGCAGGAGTACCTCTTGGCTACTAACCACAAGAGTCATTTTTTTTATAACTTTATCTTCTCTCTAGGAATATTCTTGGGTCTAATTCCATTATGGGTTCCCTCGAGATTCCACACACAGTGTTGGCATCATGAATTTAAATGTTTCCCACGTTTTAAATAATGAATGGGCTTTCATATCACTGCGATTTACATTTTTGCATAATGGCACTCTATTCTTCATTGGAAAAGCCACTCTGTCCTTGTATGTGGTATTTCTGTCATCATTCACGTATTTATTCAACAAACATTTCTTGAGCATATATGTATGTATCTAGGCTATATTTGTTGCTTAAAATAAACATATAAGCCAGGCAGGGTGGCACATGTCTGCAAGCCTGAGACAGGAGGGTCACAGGTTCGAGACCAGCCTTAGCAATTTAGCAAGATGCTCAGCAACTTAGTGAGACCCTGTTTCAAAGTAAAAAATAAAAAGGGCTGAGGGTGTAGCTCAGAGGTAGAATACGCGTGGATTCAATCTCCAGTGCCAAAAAAAAAAAAAGTATATACACACATATATGGGTATACATATATGTGTACATATACATATATATGAGTTGTTTAACATCTTGTCTTTTAAAGACAATGTAGGGTAAGGGAATGATTAGGAGAGGTTTCATAGTGACCAATAAGCTACAGAATAATAGACATATGCAATGATTTATAGAAGTATATTGGCCTGGTGCGGTGGAACACACCTGTAATTCCAGCTACTTGGGAGGCTGAGGCAGGAGGATTGCAAGTTTGAGGCCAGTCTGGGCAATTTAACGAGACTCTGTCTCAAAATGAAATAAATAAAATAAAAAGGGCTAGGAGTGTAACTCAGTGATAGAGCATTCCTGGGTTCACTCTCCAATACTGTGGGGGGGGGCAGGGAGAGAGAAGAAAAGAACAGAAAAAAATATATATATATATTTATATATATATAATATAAAATATATATAAAAATATATAATATATAATATAATATAAAAATATATAATATAATATATATATGTTGTTTGGTAGTATGTCTGTAAAACCCTGACTGGTTGCCAAGCATGGTGGCGCACCCCTTTAATCCCAGTGCTTGGGAGGCTGAGTCAGGAAGATCACAGGTCCAAGGCCAGTCTCAACAACTTAGCAAGATCCTATTTCAAAATAAAATAGGGCTGAGGATATAGCTCAGAGGTAGAATGCCCCCTTGATTCAACCACCAGTACCTCAAAGCAAACAAACAAGAAACCTCTGAAAACTTCACAAAGCAACCGTGGGAATCAGAATTTGTCTTCGAGACCTGGGCAGTATTGCTCTGGGCCCCCGGGCGCCTCTGTCCATGGTGCTGCAGAAAGCAGCCAGTCTCGCTTTTGCAGCTGACCAACTCATCAGGGACATGCACAGACACACGCTCACCCCTGCAAGCAGCTGGGGTCCTTTAGCCTCGCACATATTTTCACATCTACCCCTAAGCAAATTATTTCCAGCTGTTTCTTTTCTACCACATGTAGCGTGAGGGTGAAATTCCTTACTTAGTCGCAAGGTCATAGTGAGCCAGCTTGGGCTCCTTACCTCTGTGGCTTTCACATGAACCCCTAGCGACACTGGTCTCCTTTTTTGGAGACACTGCCCTCCATTCTGGGCCTCACACAAGCTGCACTAGTGTCCACTACAGCCCGAGCCCAAGCTTTCTGTGTGCTTGCAGAACTTCTCCAGATAGCTGCAAAGACTGCAGCCCATCTTGTAGATCTTTGTTTTGGGGATTTTATTTACTTATTTATTTTGGTACTGGGGATTGAACCCAGGGGTGTTCTGCCTCTGTCCTACACCCCCAGCCTTCTTTATTTATTTATTTTTTGTTTGTTTTGAAACAGAGTCTCACAAGGTTGCTGAATGTTTTGCAACACTGCTGAGGCTGCCCTCAAATCTGTGATCCTCCTGTCTCAGCCTCCCAAATACTGAGATTACAGGCATGAGCCACCACGTTTGGCTTAGATCTCAGTTTTGAAACACCTCTGGTTTACTTGAGAGAACTTGCTTTAGGATTCCATCAGAAATACCTCAGTCTCATCAACAAACTTCTTTCTCCTTCTTTTTCTCCCTCTCTTATTTTTCTTTGTTTTGGAAGGGATACTGCTGGGGATTGAACCTAGGGGAGTATTACCTCTGACCTATCCTCTCAGCCCATTTTATTTTTTATTTCAAGACACGGTCTCACTAAGTTGCTGAGGGTCTCACTATCTTGCCCAGGCTGGCCTTGAACCTGCAATCCTCAGCCTCCCAAGTACTAGGATTATAGGCATGTGCTCTTGTGCCTGGTTTCTGCTTTCTCTTGATAATAGCAAATGATCTTAATCTGACAATTTATTACTTAGCTCAGTTTGTCATCTGTCTTCTTCACTAGAATGTAAGTGCCAGGAAAGAATGGATTTTGCAGGCTGGGTGTGGTGGTGCACACCTGTCATCCCAGTAGTTGGGAGGCTGAGGATTATAGATTCAAAGCCAGCCTCAACAACTTAGCAAGATTCTGTTTCAAACTAAAAAATAAAAATAAAAAGGGCTGAGAGTATAGGTTGGAGTTAGAATGCCTCTGAGAGATTCAATTCCTAATACACACACACACACACACACACACACACACACACACACACACTCACACCTGGAAATGTAGCTCCAAACTATAATGTCTCTGTATTCAACTCCCAGTACCCCAAAAAAGGAAAAAAAAATAGATTTTGCCTTTATTGTTAATTCTAAAAATAAACTCATTGTAAATATCAATGAGCTCTTAGTCATATAGTAGCGGGCCTCCAAAATGGCTCAGTGAATTTGCTGACACTGGCCTCAAACCCAAGATCCTCCTCTCTCAGCTTCCCCAGTACTGGATTATGGACATGCACCACCATGCCCGGCTTAGTTAATTGCATTTAAATGAAGAATAATATTAGCTTCTTTGCAAGATAGAAGATGTAGCCAATTTATCTAAAGAGGCTTATTTTATAAAAGATGGCTTTGATGAAAGTAATACCATACTTAAACACTGGATGCAGGCTGTGGCCGCTCTCTTATTTAACTCCTGGTTTTCTTTGTCTTAGCAAAGTACATGACCAGCAGGTCTGTGTCTCCTCATTCTTTCTTGACTTAAAAGGCCTTTAGCTTCTATTTGCAGGTGTTTCTGCCAACTAATCTTCCTCTCCATTGTTTCTCGGGCTATTGTTGGGATAACAGATGTACTTTTTGAACCCTTTCAAATCCTGCCATTTTGCTTAAGAAGTAGAAGAAGAAAAGATCTAAGTCAAATCGTCGTTCATTTGTGGGATTCTGTGCAGACATTTATAACTGACAACTGAATGCATGAGTGCTTTTAAATCGCCTGACTCTCGTCATTCAAAACAAAGCAAAGAAGAGCGGATGGGGGGGGGGGGGCTGACGGCTGAACATTTGTGGAGAGTTGAGGATGGTTGCAATACTTTAATTATAGAACTTTGGTTTTCATGTGAATTGCTAAAACATTTATATTAATGACCCTGATTCATTTGTGTGTGTGTGTGTGTGTGTGTGTGTGTGTGTGTGTGTGTGTGTGTGGTACTAGGGATTGAACCCAGAGGCATTTTACCTTTGAGCTACACGACCCCCCAACCCCAGCCCTTTAAAAATTTGTTTATTTTAGCATGATGGTGTACACTTGTAATCCCAGTACTTGGGAGGCTGAGACAGAGGATTGCAGGTTCACAACCAGCCTCAGCTACTTAGTGAGGCCCTCTGCAACTTAGTGAGACCCTGTTTCAAAATAAATAATAATAAATAGCGTTGGGGGTGTAGCTTGGAGGTAGAATGCCCCTGGGTTCAATCCCTGGTACCACACACACACACACACACACACACACACACACACACACACAAACACAAAATTATTTTGAAACAGAGTCCTGTTAGGTTGCCGAGGGTCCTACTAAGTTGCTGTGGCTGGCCTCAAACCTACAATCCTCCTGTCTCAGCCTCCCAAATATTGGGATTACTGGTGTGTGCATCTGATTCAAATCTACAGCCCAGAACCACAACTTTGGCTTCCCTGGTTGAACATGGCTGCAGTTTTGTGTGCTTTCCTCTTTAAACATCCCAGTCAGTGTTTCAAAAGTTTGCTTCTCTTTCTACCACGAGCCCACTTTTACTAATGGTGATAAATTCTGTCCCTTTTCTCAACATTCATTTCACGAAAGGCAAACCTGGTTTGAAATTTGTTTTGCGTCGGAAGCATTTGCTTCCTTCTATAATCACCGCAGGCTGCTAGCTGCCAATTTAATAATGAAGAGATACTTGGAAAAGTGTCCGTTATTTTATTTTAATGATATCTCACACTTGCAATTCTCATTTTTTTTTTCGCACACAAAATGGTACCATTATGATCAGCACCATCATATTTTGCTGCGTTAAATTCTCTGAGCAGGGAATGTTTAAGCCTCAGTAGTTTTTGACCACGAATTCTCATTTTGAAAGAAAATATAACCAGGGTTAGCAAAACAGCAGCAGGTGCAAAGGGAGTTGTAACTCTCTCTTTTCACTATTTGGAGGAAAAATACAATTGGCAGCCCTAGACGTGTTTCTCTTCCACACTTCTATATCTAATGATAATTATATGGCCAAGCGATACGCAGCGGAGATATCAAATTATATTGTGTTACTGGCACCAGCCTACACAAAGAAAACTAGAATGAGGAAAAGAGAAAAATTAGGGTTATTAATCATTGATGAGGTGGAGTAATGCAAGATTGGCATTTTGCGATGTGCAGTGATATTAAAGTCTAACCCAGTCTCTCAACAGCTGCGTTATTGATAGTTTGTTTTTGGTTTTGGTTTTATGGAGTTGTTGTTTTTTGTTTTCTTTTTGGTACTGGAGATTTTGCCCAGGAGCATACTATCTCCATGCTACACCCCCAACACTTTTTATTATTATTTTTTTTTATTTTTATTTTGAAACAGGATCTTGCTAGGTTGCTGATCATCTCGCTAAGTTGCTGAGGCTGACTTCCAACCTGTGATTGATCCTCCTGTCTCTGCCTCCAAGTACTGGAATTACAGGCATGCCCCACCACACCCGGCCAGTATTGGTATTTTGGGCTGGCTAATTCTTCCTTGCAATGGAGGACATGGAGTCGATGGAGTTGCACTCCTGACCTCTACTCTCAATTTCAATAGCATTACCCCAGTCCTGATGATAAAAAATGTATCCAGGTGTCGCCTGGCTGCTGTTCTAGAGTGCTGTATAACTGAATACACAGGACATGGAAAAGCTAGTGTTTATCTTGTTTCCACTTAAAAGACCCCGTGACATTCCAGCCAGCAGTGTTGACCAAGAGAAGTGAAGAGATTTGCACAGCTGTGAGGGGCTCTGTTGACACGAAGGCCACCTTCATGTCATGAATGGAGGACTCAGATGTTAGAAGGAGAGTAGATTTGGTCAGACTCACACCACCCACCGCATAATGCCAGCCCTGATATTTGGTGCTTTCCTGCTCCTACGTGCTGTGCTGTGCTTTCTTCCCAAGTCAAGATAACCGAGTCTCTGCACAACTTGCTTTTGAATCTCAATTTTCTAGAAAATTCCCTGGCTTTGCATTTTCCTGGCTCACAGAAAAACAAACACAAAAAATAGCAACAACAACAACAAAAAAAAAATACAAAACACAACCCAAAACACCACTTTCATCATAAGCAATTTTCTACCGATTCAGGGTAGGGAATAATGCAAATTTATATGTCTGATTTTGTGGTTTCTGCAGGAGGCTTCCTGCTGGAATTTTCCTTTCTCTGAGCTGGTGCCACGGGAAAACCTCAAAGAAGAAACGTCTCTGTATCTATAACAATACTTTCTACCAGACCCTTACCAGGAAAGCGTCTGACACTTGCTCTTTGCAAACCAAACTGGCACATGATGGCCCGTTATGCTAATGAAGGATTAAAAACTGCACCAGTGTGACCCAGTCAGCACCTGTCCGCACTAGTCCTCAATTAGGTCCTCTGTAGACTGACCGCTCCCCTGTCTTTGCCCTATCATGATGCCCACCCTAGACTGGAAGGGCGACCCTCTGTCTTCTGCCCCAGAGAGCCCTCCTAGGCGTGCATTAAAGCTTCCTCTTTCTGTTGTCGAGACAAGTCCCTCGTCTTCCTTTTTCCTGACAGTTTCTCTGTTAAGTGATTCCTACTATACTAATGATGAAAGGTTAAAGGGCTAAAGTGCAGCACATTCATCGAAATATGCAGAATCTATTCTAAAATCCTGGGGTCACGTTTTGGTTCAAATCACTTTCTAGCCATGCAATTACGAGCGAGGTAGCTTTTTAAGGGTGAGTTTTTGTTATGTGGTGGAGAAAAGGGGAAATTATTAAATCTAACTCATAAGATCTCCAAAAAGATAAAAATGGGATAATATACAGGCAGTTAAGCACAATTTCTAGTACATAGAAATCACTGTCTAAATACAAGTATAAACCAGGCATGGTGGCACACACCTGTAATCCCAGTACTTGGGAGGCTGGGACAGGAGGATTGCAGTTTTGAGGCCAACCTCAGCAGCTTAGAGAGACCCTCAGCAATTTAGTGAGACCTTGTTTGCAAATAAAAAATAAAAAGGGCTGAGGATTTAACTTGGAGGTAGAATGTCCCCCTGGGTTCAATCCCCAGCTCCCCTCCCTCAATAATTCCTTTCTTAGGATTCTGAACTATTAACAAAATATAATAAAGGGTTCTAATGTGCCTTGTAATTGGGAAAAAGATGAAAAATGACATTTCTTCTTTTTGTATACTTTAAAATGAAAAATTATGTGGCAGGTAGACAGAGGCTCACACAATTAGCAGGCTTTGTATTTATTTCAGAATTTTCTTGGTACCTACAAGCTATCGCTGATAAATAAAAAAGACAGTGTTGTTGATTTCATTTAGTGTGTAGGTACTGTACAGATGAGAATATCTAGGTCCATAATTTGGTTGCCTTACTTATTGGATTTTATTAGTATGCCCTGGAGAATTCTTGGCTCTTAGTTTTTGTACAAAATATAGACTCACTGTTTTTAGTTTGAGCCTTTGTCATGTCATGACTAGGACTTGAAACTTTACTATAAACTGCCAAAATACTACACTATACTTATATGCTTATCAAGAAAAACTACATCATTTAATATTGTTTTTAAAACAAGGAAAGTATAGAGACCATGGGATTTAAGGGAGCAGCAATTGAAACCTTACTGTTTGTTAAGCAAAAATGTCCTGTTTCCTTGCAAAATAAATAGCAAATCCAGCCATGCAGGATGGTGCATGCCTATAATTCTGGTACTTGGAAGGCGGTTGAAGACCAGCCTCAGCAACTTAGCAAGACCCTTAGCAACTTAGTGAGATCATGTCTCAAAATAAAAAATTAAACATGCTACATGGAGGTAGAATTCCCCCTGAGTTCAATACCCCTCTCCCCCACTACACACACATACACAAATAGCAAATCCTCAATGTTTTTCATCTAATTGCTCATTGTCTTGATAATTTCTCATGTGAAAACAATTAATCCATGTCCCTCCCCTTTTTTTCTTTGTAGTACTGGGCATTGAACCCAAGGGCATTCTACCTCTAAACTATAAGCCAGCCCTTTTTAAATTTTTTTTTTTTTAAATTTGGAAACAGGGTCTTGCTGAATTTCACTAAGTTGCTAAGGCTGGCCTTGAACCTGTGATCTTCTCATCTCAGCCTGCCAAGGACTGGGATTACAGGTGAATCCATGCTGCTTTTAAAGCAGATAAAATGGAATAGAACAGCAGGTTTGAAAGAGCTGGATTTGACCACTTGTTGGCTGTGTGCACTTGAACAAGACATAGTTTTCGAGTCTATAAAATAGACGTAAAACTATCTTTCCTGCCTGCCTTTCTCTGAGTATACCATGTTGCAAACCAAATGTGACCACATATTGTTTTGTGAAATTTAAAACCGGATGCAAAAGATACCGTGTTATGGGGAAGAGAGAAGTACATCTGAGCTGTCTGAGCAGGACCACTGCACGGTGAACCAATCCTCCCCAGAGGGCAAAGTCTGTGTGCACGAGAGGTTTGGAGTGCTTAAACAGAAGTCATACAAGAAAAGTCTGGCCAAGCATGGTGGCACACACTTGTAATCCCAATACTTGGGAGGCTGAGATAGGAAGATCACAGGTTCGAGGCCAGCTTCAGCAACCTAGTAAGACCCTCAGCAACATAGTGAGACCTTGTTTCAAAATAAAAAATGAAATAGGGCTGAGGGTGTAGCTTGGAGATAGAATGACCCTGAGTTCAATCCCTAGTACAAAAAAAAACCCCAAAATTAAAAAAATATATTTAAGATCTTTACAAAATAAAATTGCATGCAATCTAGCGAGACTTTTAGTAACCTAGCAAGATCCTCTTATGAAACAGAAAAATAAAATAAGGCTAGGGTGACACTCAGAGGTAGAATGCCCCTGGGTTCAATCCCCAACACCAAAACAAACAAACAAAAAATTATATCCAAGATCTTTACAAAATAAAATTACATGCACCCTTATGTACATATGTAAGTAGAACCGGAGTTCTTTTAGGATAGAGAGCCAAGAAGGACATTTATTTATTTTATCTGGATTGCCTGATTATTACAAAATGATCTTATCTGCATTTGGCATTTATATAATTAAAAAGGAAAACAATGACAGAAATATAAAGGTGTCTGTTCAGTGCAGCGATGGGCGCCCAGGATTCCTGAACTGTGTGACTGCATTTTCTTCAAAGCCTCTCCCATTGGATTAAACCCCCAATTCTCTTGATCACTTGCTGTTATTTTAATTGATGTGAAATTCAGAAAGGTGTCAGACAAAAGGCAGGAGAACATCTTTGAAATGCAAAGCAACTTAACAGCACAATCCTTAAGGGTTTTATTGAGCTGCAAGGTCAATATAAATCAACGCTGTGATGAGGTTTTCTGCAAAGCTGTCTTTATCATTAACTGCAGTAAAAGAGGCAACGTAGAATCTTGAAGGAGAGAAGAAAGAGTCCCTGTCTTTTGGAGGCTGCTCACACCACACCTGCAGTTTTAGATCCAGGTGTGCCCTGTGTTCAAAACTTTTGCGAAGAAAAGGCGTAGTTAGGTGTGGGAGTGTACACCTGTCATCCTGGTACTTGGGAGGCTAAGTCAGGAGGATCATAGTTTTGAGGACGGCCTCAACAAGGTAGTGAGACTCTCAGCAATTTTAGGAAGGCCCCGTTGCAAAATAAAAACAAAAAGGGCTGGGGGTGTAGCTCTGAGGTAGAATGTCTCTGGGTTCAATCTCCAGAACAAGAAGAAGGAGAAGGAGAGGGAGAGGGAGAGGGAGAGGGAGAGGGCTGAGTTTGAGCCACTATACTCTTCAAGGTTCATTGTTAAAGCAGTTACCTTATCTTTTTGGGGTGTGTGGGGGGTACTGGGGGTACCAGTGGCATTCTACCTCTGAGCTACACCCTCAGCCCTTTCTTTAATATTTTATTCTGAGGCAGGGTCTCCCTAAGGTGCTGAGGGTTTCGCTAAGTTGCTAAGGCTGGCCAACCTACCATCCTCCCGTCTCAGCCTCCCAAGTGCTGGGGTGACAGGTGTGCACCACCAGGCTCACATTTCTCAAAGCAGCAGTGCGTGCTTAGTCCTGGAAGATGCTCAAGAGGAAACATTAGCAAAAGGAAGGAGCCGAGAAGTATGGGAGAGACGACTAAGCCTTTCCCACAACCCAAGGCTCCGTGATTCAGTGTGCACGAGAAGCACTCACACACTATTTATTATACAAACATTATACACTCAGCAGCAATTTGGGAACCCTGCGGCCTCCTTAACAAGGTGTAATGGGGCTGCTAAGGAAGTGAGCCAGAAAAAAAAATGAATAAGAATCATTTCAACTGGAGCACGTGTCAGTGAAAACCTCCTCTTTTTCCTCCTCCTCCTCCTCCTCCTCCTCCTCCTCCTCTTCCTCCTTTCTTGTGATACTGGGGATGGAACCCAAGTGCATTCTACCTCTGAGCTACAACCCCAGCCCTATTGTATTTTTTTTATTTGGAAACAAGGTCTCCCTAAGTTGCTGATAGTCTCACTGAATTGCCAAAGCTGGCCTCAAACTGCAGTCCTCCTGTGTTAGCCTCCCAAGGACTGGGATGACAGGTGAGCACCACCATACCCAGCCGTTTTGCCTTGTAAATTAGCCTTTGTACTTGATACCTGCTTCATTAATAAGCTGTTGGGTGTTTGTGACTCTGATATTAGAATGGACCTCGACTTAATGATTAAGGTAGACTTTGTGGGAATTCTTTTCCTTTGCCAGACAGAGGGTGGGGCCCTCTCAGGAAAGCTCAAGAGGTCCTAGGATTCTAGAGACAGAAAAAATCAGGACAGCGAGGCATGGTGACATACGCCTGTAATCCTAATACTTGGGAGGCTGAGACAGGAGGATCGCAGATTCACGGCCAGCCTCAGCTACTTAGCGAGGCTCTCTGCAACTTTGTGAGACCCTGTTTCAAAATAAAGAATGAAAAAAGGGCTGGGGGTGTAGCTCAGAGGTAGAATGCCCCTGGGTTAAATCCCTAGTACTGCAAAAAAAAAAAAAAAAAAATAGGGACAGATATTGCTCACAAACAGAGGAGCAAAATAGAACATGAACATTCCTTTTCTTGTTTCATTTTTCTGGGCTTGAAACCTTGTCTTTGGAGTATTAAATATGATCCCATAGATCAAAAAGAGGCCCCTGATCCCTCTAATGCCTTCAAACTAGGCTTTCTTTGGACTGTGTGGACCTTCTTGGGTGCCTGGAATTCAAAACCAAACACCCAGTAAGCAATTCCATCACCGACGTGGTTCAGTCTCAGTAGGACTCTGCAGTGCCTTCTCTGGGAGTGGAATTCATGTTTTTAAAGATCACCTTCTATTTCAGGTTGAAGAATTGCAGTCAACACAATGAGGTTTTTTACTGGTACATAGAGAGGAAAGAGCAGAGAGAACAGGGTGTATTTCAGTGTTTGATCACAGCCTACGGGGTTCTGTGTGTCTTTAAAAAGAACCTCTTGGGCTCTTCATGCAGGAAATTCAATCCTCCGTTTGTTTACTGACCACATATTATACTGTATTGTTTCCACGGGCTGGATTCATCTCCAGGAACTAAAAAGGCTCTTATAGTGAAGGTCTGCAGGAGGAAAAGCTGTCCCATTTTGAAAAGAAAATACAACTCATGAACACATTATTTCCCAGTTGTTGTTTTTTTCCCCAGGATGTCATTATCATGTTAAAAAGATGCATTATCACCAGATGCTGTGGCACAAACCTGTAATCTCAATACTTGGGAGGCTGAGACAGGAGGATCGCAGGTTTGAGGCCAGCCTCGGGAATTTAGTGAGACTCTCAGCAACTTAGTGAGAACCTGTTTCAAAATAAAAATTTGTTGGGGGTGTAGATCAGAGGTAGAATGCCCCTGGGTTCAATCTCCAGTAACACACACACACACACACACACACACACACACACACACACACACACAGTCATAGTACATTGCTTCTTTGGGACTGTACTGTGACTTGTATTTCTTCAGAATCAAGGAGTGGTTAGTGCCCCCCCCCCCAGAAAAAAAAGTGATGCTAGGGAGAAAATAAAAGCAAAACACATCTACCATATCCAACAAATCCAGTAGAATTGGGATAACATACATGCAAAAAATAATTTAATCATGGTATAGCTATACAGAAAAAAAAACTATGTAGATTTTATAATTATGTTGTCAAAATATATCTAAGGAGTAGTATTCCCAGTGAATGGGTTAGTTTAAAAAGCTATTTATTAAATAGTAGATATAGTAGAATCCTAATGTTTAATGCCTTGATATTACATGATAAAAAAGTATGTATTATTTATGCAAAAAAGCGCTACTCTAAGTAGCAGGACCAATGTGACCACCTTGGAAAGCTGAAGTTATAGGGATATTTTGTTCTTTTGCATGATTGTGTTAGATACTTTTTATAATAAAATGTGCTACTTTACAGGTGTGGTGG
This sequence comes from Graphiurus murinus, assembly GCA_004027655.1. Classification (NCBI taxonomy): domain Eukaryota; kingdom Metazoa; phylum Chordata; class Mammalia; order Rodentia; family Gliridae; genus Graphiurus; species Graphiurus murinus. Next base: position 75,024 of record PVLC010003456.1, read on the forward strand.
CCCATGCCTGTAATCTCAGTACTTAGGAGGCTGAGACAGGAGGATAAAAGGTTCAAGGCCAGCCTCAGTAAGTTAGTGAGACCCTCAGCCATTTAGCAAGACTCTGTTTCAAAAATAAAAACAATAAAATACAGCTGGGCATGTAGCTCAGAGGTAGAATGCCCTGGGTTCAATCCCTAGTACCCCAAGCAAAGCAAAACAAAACAAGTGCTTGGAGTCATTTCTAAAAATGGACTTTACAGCCAGGCCTGGTGGCGCACGCTTGTAATCCCAGCATTTGGGAGGCTGAGACCGGAGAATCCGGGTTCTTGGCCAGTCGCAGCTACTTAGTGAGGCCCTCTGCAACTTAGTGAGACCCTGTTTCAAAATAAAGAATAAAAAATAGGACTTGGGGTGTAGCTCGGGGGTAGAATGACCCTGGGTTCCATTCCCAGTACCGCAAAAAAAATTTAAAAAATTTTTAAAAATGAACTTTACTAGGCCAAATAAGACTTTCCTACAATGTGCACTCTAAGACATTTTTCAAATAATTTCTGGACCACAAAAGCCAAGATGCTCTTTCTGTCATTTACAGTCCCAATTTCAGCAAAATATAGTGCATGCAATAATAAACAAATGGGAAGGCAAAACAAGAAAATATTCAGGAGGGGACCTGTACTGATGAAGATTCCTGTTTTGTCGGGGGGAAAGGAGTGGCAAGTATCTTTTCAGACAAAATGTTTGTGGGGTGGTGGAGATACAACTTTTCTTTTTAGTCATGTTGTATTAATATCAAAACCTCCACATCCTAAAAAAGGTTTTTAAAGATCTACTCCTGGGTTGATCACATTTTTGGGAAAGGGAGAAGTTATTAACATTAATAGAATTTTCCCTTTTGTCCTTGCAAATCTCCTTCTTTCCTTCTTTGTTTCACTCCCTCTCTTTCTTTCTCTTTCTCTCTTTCTTTTTCTCTCTCTTTCCCTCCCTCCCTTCCTTCTGTATTTCCATCCTTTCTTCCTTCCTTTCTTGGATTGAACCCAGGGACATTTCTACCTCCAAGCTACACCCCCAGCCCTATTTTATTTTTGTACTAATAGTTGTTGTTGTGATTATGATTATGATTATGATTATGATTTTGTGTTGCTGAGGATTGAACCCAGGGACATTCTGCCTTCAAAGTATATCGCCAGTCCTATTTTTATTTTTTTATTTGGATATAGGGTCTCACTATGTTTCTGAGTGTCTCACTAAATTGCTAGGGCTGGATCTGTGATCCTCCTGTCTCAGCCTCCCATGTCCTGGAATTACAGGCGTGCACCACCATGCCCGGCTAAGGGGTTTGAATTTTAGCAACTCTTGCGAATCGTTTCCTAGACTACAGGAAGCCACCCAGTTGGGGGAGCAGCCTGGTTTAGCTTTTATTTAAATAGATATTTGCAGTGCATAGGCCTGGGAGGTATAATACTGCACTTGAGAGATCTCCGAGAGCCAGGAATTGTAAATGAGGAGACGGATTTCAGAGATATCTGTTGGGGGGAAATTGGCAGGGATTTATGCCAACAGAGACTTAAAAGTGTAGAAATAGAAGAGTCAAGAAGCATACTTGAACCCCTGTAGCTTAGGAAGCTGGGGGGATGGTAGGATCATTAAAGGAAACAGAATCCAAGAGGGGTGCAAGGAGAAGAGGAGGCATTGAGGTTTGCCTGTGCTAATTTTGAGGTGTCTTGGACATTCACATGCAGACTGGCAAAAGTCAGTTGAATGTAGAAGTCCGAGACCAGGGAAGAGGTCTCTGCTAGCTTGAACAGGTCCAGGAGCCCTCGGTATGTAGGTGGTAGTTAAAACCCAAGAGCTGTAAAGATTGATATTGTCAAATTTATGTACATGGTATCACCTGTCAATGCGCATGTGGTTTTGGAAGCCCAATTGCTAAAAGCCTGCCGCTGGGATCTTCTTGTAGGTTAGCTGAATTTGCAAAATATCTTACAGTCTGCCAAAGTTACTCTACTGATTTCAACCCCTAAATGTGCCCCCCCCCAAAGACCTTCACCTGAAATAAGTAAGACTTTTCCTATACAAGTGCCCACAGAAAAGCAAAAATCTAATACAATAAAAATAAAATAGCTCAGCTTGGTGGTGTAGGTCTGTAATCCCAGTTCTTGAGAGGCTGAGACTGGAGGATCACAGGTTCAAAGCTAGCCCCAGCAACTTAGTGAGACATTCTCAATCAATCAATCAATCAATAAAATGGGTCTGGGATGCATCTCAGAGGTAGTATACCTTTGGGATCAATTCCCACTACCACAAATAAAATAAAATCTTCCCTGATAAACATAAATGATATCGAAGTAGAAGTTGAATTTTACTGATTTTCTAGTACTCTTTCATCAGATTTTTCTTTCATGTATGAAATTATGCTGCTTCAGTTTGCCCCAACTTTCTAGTTTTTTATTACTATTATTAGTGGTGTGTGTGTGTGTGTGTGTGTGTGTGTGTGTGTGTGTGTGTTACTGAGAATTGAATCCAAGGGCATTCTACCTCTGAGCTCCATCCTTAGCTATTTTATTTTATTTCAAACAGTAGCAGAGGTCCTCACTAAGTTGCTGAGGCTGGCCTCAAGCCCATCAACCTCCACTCTTAGCCTCCCAAGTACTGGGATGTCAGGAGTGTGCCTCTATGCCTGGCTTCCAACTCTATATTTTTTTAGTTGTGACCTACAAAATTTTGCATGGAGCAAGAGAAGAATTTCTTACAAGGGCAGACATAATTAATGTTTCCAGCTGTGCAGAACTTTCCAAGCCCCAGGCAGTAAAACGGGTTATACTAAAGTGGAGGCCAACTTGTCTGTCAGTGTCTGCGTGTTTATAGCTCTTGATCTCAGCCCGGGGAAATGTTGAGTTTGGGCAAAAACAGAGCAGGGTTTGAATCCTTCACTACCCTTCTTCCTTCTCTTTTCAGCCATTTTTTCAAAAAATTGGAGTTATGGCTACTTTTAGCAATTTAAATATCTAAGTTGTAAAGAGTTATACAGCTTAGAGAGGTGTGTTGGTGTGCACCTGTAATCCCAGTACTTGGGAAGCTGAGGATCGCAGGTTCGAGGACCACCTCAGCTATTTAGTGAGCCCCTGTTTCAAAATAAGAAAACAAAATAGCACAGAGGTAGACTGCTCCTGAGTTCAATACCCAGTATTACATTACACACACACACACACACACACACACACACACACACACACACAATTTATACTGCTTAATTTTCTGTTCTGTTTCAGAAGCAGAATATATATTATTTTATCATGATCATAACTCCTCGTGTTCGTATAGAACAACAGCAAAAATCCTCATATTAAAACAAAAAGGGCCAGGCGTGGTGGTGCACATTCGTAATCCCAGTACTTGGGAGGCTGAGACTGGAGAATCCGGGTTCGAGGCCAACCTCAACTACTTAGCGAGGCCCTCTGCAACTTAATGAGACCTTGTTTCAAAAATAAAGACAAAAAAATAGGTCTGGGGATGCAGTTCGGAGATAGAATGCCCCTGGGTTCAATCCCCAGTACCACAAAAAAGCGGGGGCGGGGGGGCTGGATATTAGTTCAGTGGACCAGTAATTCAAAGTTGCAAAAAGGTATACAAAGGCAATTTGGTATCTCTTCTGTCTATTTAAAAACCATGTGGCTGACATTTGCTGCTGAAGAAATATCACCTTTCTTATTTTATCCACATTCTTCATTATTTCTTCTTCTTCTTCTTCTTCTTCTTCTTATTATTATTATTATTATTATTATTATTATTATTATTATTATTATTTTGATCCTGGGGATTGAACCCAAGGACATTCTACCTCTGAGCTCCACCCCCAGTCCTGTTACTTCTTTTATTTTGAAAGTGTCTGGCTAGGTTGCTGAGAGCCTCACTAAGTTTCTGAGGCTGGCCTCCAACCTGTGATCCTCTGGTCTCAGCCTCCCACGTGCTGGGATTCCAGGCGTGCTCCATCACACCCAGCTTGTCAATCCTTATTCATGTCTTATCCACCTTCACAATTAAGTCTGTATTTTTCTTTCTTTACATTACAGAAACAAACAATGACACAATCAGAGAATTTCTTTGTGTCCCTCCCTGCCTTCCCTGAGACCGAGGATTGAATGTGACACCTTGCCATTCCATTCTCTTTTGAGAATGGCCTTGGAAGCTAGCCAGATGCCATCGCTGCCCTTCTGTCGATTACAAATGTGCCAGACACCCCAAAGCGTCGGGGAGGAGGTGCAATTATGACACGGGGACCCCAGAGAATACGCCCGGTGTCATCCTTGACTTGCTGGGCGACCTTTAGAAAATCAGATGCGTAAAACAGAGATGATAAATCGTTCTCTAGGCCCAGCATGCAAATGACTAGCGCCACCAAAGGCAGCGAGAAATCAGGGCAAGGAGGATTGCAAAGAATCCAATTTTGTTGTTGGTCCTGGAAAAAATCGTCTTTCTAATACAAGGAGAAGCTCTTCCAAATAATGGCGAAAGTTCTTCCCCAGATAGCCGTCCTAATTGACCGCCCTCCTCCTATTCATGAGTCCTAATCCCCGGTGCCTGCCTCCTGCCAGAAGCCCGTGTCTCTTCACACCCGTTCTTTCATTTTTGGTGAAGCGCTAATGGTTTTAGAAAATAACTTTGGAAATCCCCAATCCCAGTGCCAGCAAGCCTTTGTCTCTCCCTCTCTTGGCTGGGAGGCCGTGGAGCCCCGAGCGGGGATAGAAATGCGGATGCAGACGAATCTATTTCAGCGGTGTGTCTGCGGGCAGAGCACCTCACTGGTCGTCTTGGGGTCCTGCTCTGAGGACTGTCTCTGAGTTTTCCAAGCAGAGGTTAAAACAGGGAGTTCTTCTTTATCATCAGAGGATTTTTGTTCTCAGAATCCATGGGGGTCAGAGATACTTGGAGCTGTCAAAGGAGACGGGTAAGAAGAAATCAACCGGAGCCGGGGTGATGGCGCTCACCTGTCATCCCAGTACTTGAGAGCCTGAGACAGGAGGATTGCAGATTTGAGGCCAACCTCTGCAACGTAGTGAGACCTTGTTGCAAAATTAGAAAGTAAAAAGAGTTGAGAGCGTAGCTCAGAGGTAGAACACCCCTGGGTTCAATCCCCAGTATCACACTAAAAAAAAAAAAAAAAAAAAGAAATCAACAAACATAACCTGAGCATCAAATAGGTACCAGTTAATTTCTTTGGCATTCTCTCTATATAGAATGCCAAATATATATATATATATATATATATATATATATATATATATATGTATATATACACATATATATTTGTATATAGTATAAATGTATTATCATACATATGTATATAGTATATGTATGATAATACACATATATAATATATAATTTATATATATACTATATTATATATAGTATACATATGTATGATAATACGTATATATAATATATAATTTAATGGGCAAAGTGACAGTAATTAAGCTCAAATAAGAAGTAAAAGGCGCTAGCTATAATCTCTACCATGATCAGAGCCAGTCAGGGCCTCAATTTCTCAAAGGAAGATTAAAAAAACAAAAGTTCTGTAAAATATTTGTCACAGCCAAAGAAGCGTTATCATCAAATGATGTGTCATTCATGTTGGGAGACTGAGCTGACCAGTTTTATAAGTGTCAACTTGACTAAGTTAAGAGATGGCTACATATCTGAAAACGCATTATTGAGGTATGTCTGTGAGCGTATCTTATAATTTGGCTATAAAATGTCTCCCATGCTGGGCGTGGTGATGTGTGCCCTGTTATAAAATCAATGTATATCATTAATCCTATTTCTCTGGAGAAAGCCACCTGTCTGTGCTCCGAGATACTATAATCCAGTTCTGAAAGTTAGCAGAAGTCTGTGCCCAAGTTAAAGGACATGGTTTCTGGTGAGACCTTCCTCTCATGAGATGCTACCAGCCACTTAGGGAATCCCCCAAGCCGCTTATACTTCTGACCGACTTTCCATGACCCTGTGAATTTCCCACAATTCCTCTAGATTTGATGACTAGCTAGAAGGAATCACAGATCTCAGGAAAGTACCTTACCCACAGCTACTGCTCTAATATAAATGGCACCGCCGGGTGTGGTGGCGCAGGCCTGTAATCCCAGTATGTGAGAGGCTGAGACAGGAGGATCGCGGGTTCAAGGCCAGCCTCAGCAACTTAGTGAGGTCCTCATCAACCTAATGAGACACTGTTTCAAAAAATAAAAATTAAAAAAATAGGGTTGGGGTTGTAGCTTGGAGGTAGAATGCCCCTGTGTTCAATTCTCAGTGGCACACACACACACACACACACACACACACACACACACACACACAGCACAATGTAGAAGCAGCATCAGACACATAGCACAAGGTCTAGGAGGGTCAGCAGCACAAAGCTTGTGCATCCTTTCCTCGAGGAATTAGGGCGTATTAGCCTCTTGGTACATCCCCCTGCGTCCATCAGCTGAGAAGTCCTATTAGATTTGGATGTCCAGGGTGTCTTTATTGGAGTTTAATTACATGGGCGGGATTGATCGGATCATTGACCGCAGGCTGAACTCAACCTCCAGCCTCCCTCTCTGCTCCCAGCCTCAGCTCTCTGATCTCATGGCTGGCCTTCCCGCCGGATGCGTGGCCAGGTCACCCCCTGACCTGAGTCATCTCGAGCCCAGAAATGCATTTGTGATCCACCGGACTCATGAATAACAAAGGAACTCCGATTTCTCAGGCAGTTCAGAACAGGAGCTAGAGTTCCCCTTCAGGCACCAGCCATCTCCCCTTGCATAGCTTATACTTAAAAATACGGTTACATGTATAAACAAATATAAACACATTAAATGTGCATATGTTTGTGTATCTGCTCCATAGGTCTCTATATAAAATGAGGCTATAGTAGGAACGTATTAAGAAGGATTAATGAAGACAGCAGTGAGGTAGGCGTGGTGGCACCTACCTGAAATCTCAGTACTTGAGAGGCTGAGACAGGAGGGTTGCAGGTTCAAGGGCAGCCTCAGCAACTTAGTGAGACTCTCAGCAACCTAGTGAGACCTTGTTTCAAAATGAAAATAAAATAGGGATCGGGTATAGCTCAGAGGTAGAATGCCCCTGAGTTCAATCTCCAGTATTAAATAAATAAGTAAGTAATTAAATAAAACTAGGCTGTCGTAGTGAAGTATCAGGAAGGATTAAAAAAAAAGACAATCGTGAACTAGGTGTGGTGGCACACACCTGTGATCTCAGTATTTGGGAGGCTGAGACAGGAGGATCTCAGATTTCGGGACAGCCTCAGCAACTTAGCAAGACCCTCAGCAACCTAGCAAGGTCCTGTTTCAAAATACAAAATAATAACAAAAGTGAGGGGCTGGGGGCATAGCTTGGAGGTAGAATGCCTCAGGATTCCTTCCCTAGTATCACAATTAAAAAAAAAAAAAAAAAAAAAAAAAAAAAAAAAAAAAAAAAAAAGAAAGAAGAGAGGGAGGGTGAGTTCAGGTTGAACAAAGTTTGAATAGATAATCAGTATTGGTTTTAAGACAGAATAAGAATGAACTGAGTCATTTTTCAGAGTATGACTTCAATTTTGAAGGTCTCAGGGCACGGGGTGATCTTGCCTCTGATTCTCACTAGGTACATTTTTTTAAAAGTTGAATTTTTAAGCATGTTTTTCCTCTTCTGCATAGTAGGAATAGAAGTGTCTCACTGGCAGCATATTTTAAAAGATCAATGAGGTAATGCAGGCAAAACACATCACACAGAGAAGTGATCATTTTAAAATGACAGGGTTTTATTTGTGTGATTTCAGACAGGGAGAAGACAAAGACTTGAGACAGAGAGCCCAGGCTAAAGGTTCAAATAAAGATAGAAACCATCCATGTAAAACTTACCTGGCGGCTTTTATACTTGGAGCTCCACATTTTTTTTTTTTTTTTTTTTTTTTGACACTCGGTTCAATCCCCAGGGTCTTGCTAAGTTGCTGAGACTGGCCTCTAAACCTGTGATCCTCTCATCTCAGCCTCCCTAGTACTGGGATTATAGGTGTGTACCACTGCACCAGGCTTGGAGTGAGTTTCTGCTTAAAAGAGTGGGTTGTTACAAAGTAACATGTGCGGCCTTTTTTGCATGTGGCCAGTCCCCCCTTCCATGTCCCCACTCTGTTTTTATGCCACCAAGAATTCTTCACCAAGATGCCAGCACCATGCTATCTGGACCCTCCTGACACCAGCATCATGAGCAAAGTACATCTCTTTTCTTAATGCAGCATCTAACCTCAGGTATTTTGTTATAGCATCACAAAGCAGACTAATACACTCACTATGCCTCCTGAGAAAGAATTGTGTGTGTGTGTGTGTGTGTGGTATTGGAGATGAACCTGGGGACAGTCTACCTCTGAGCAACACCCCTAGCCATATTTTATTTTTTATTTTGAAACAGGGCCTCAATAAGTTGCTGAGGGTCTTGCTAAGTTGCTGGGGCTGGCCTCTAACTTGCAATCCACCTGTCTTAGCCTCTCAAGTACAATGATTACAGGTGTGCATCACCACATCCAGCTAAATGAGCACTTTTTAAATTCAAAAATCTGGCAGGCACTTTTCCATGTACCCATAAATACAATGGCAGTGAGCTAAATAGAAGTCACAGCATTCATGCGTTTATTAGTCTAGAAACATAAGAAAGGACTTTGTATTCTTATAACCTGCTAATCCTTCTCTCCCTCCACTGTATTTGTTTTTGTTGTTTTGCGGTACTGGGGATTGAACCCAGGGGTCTTCTACTTCTGAGCTATACCCCCAGCCCTATTTTATTTTTTGTTTGGAAACAGGGTCTTGTTAGGTTGCTGAAAGCCTCGCTAAGTTGCTGAGGCTGGCCTCAAACCTACAGTCCTCCTGTCTCAGCCTTCTAAGTACTGGGATTACAAGCAGGCACCACAACACCCATCTCTCCCTCTACTTTTATAGTGGTTAAATAAACCTAGAGATGTGGGATAACTTTGTGTCTTCTAGTCCTTTTTTATGTTTGTAGTTTATGCATAAGAAACAGATGAAGAAATAATCATCAAAAGAATGCATTAGCCAGATGTGATGGCTCACGCCTGTCATCCCAGAACATGGGAGGCTGATCCAGGAGGATCCCGAGTTCAAGGCCAGACTCTGCAATTTAGTGAGACCCTCTTTCAAAATAAAAAATAATAATAATAAAATAAAATAGGGCTAGAGTTATAAGCTCATAAGTAGAATGCCCTTAGATTCAATCCCCAGTAACACACACACACACACACACACACACACACACACACACACAGAAAAAAATTATAATAATAATAAAAAATAAAAAAAGAACACATTAAAATAAAATCTCGACTAGCCTTTGTTTAAGTTTCCACGAAAGCCTTAGGTCTTACTGAAGCATAAGAGGCTCGGATGTGCTGCGTGCTGGGTTTGCTTAGCAGGAGCACACCAGGAAAATTTCTTGAGCAGGAAAAAACAGCTGGTCGGCCACATCTGCCCATTCGGCCCTACAACTGGCTCCGCTGGTGGCTTCGGGCAAGCCATCGTTATTTCCTGACAATTTGCATGCTGCTCCAGCCCAAGGTGTCTGAAATGAAGTCTTTGCATAAACACAGTTAGAAAAGAACTTGGCTCCGTAGCCGGTCAGAACTCTGCTTTGCAAAGGAAATTCACACTGATGCCTGGTAATGCGATAAGGTTGCTCCTTCTCAGTGCAAATCTGCTGGGCCGGGCCTTTGTTTCATAAGGCATTATGTAAAATATAATGTCAATAATCATACTGTCTGCCTTAGGAGCATTTTGCACATTACAGTCTCATGCCGACCTTAGCTGGTTTGCAATCTGGAACTCCACACTCCCGTCAAGACAGAGATAACTGTGGAGTTACTGGGTTGCATACAAATCGTGGCATGCTGGCAGGGACTCTCTCTCTCTCTCTCTTCTGTTCCTCTCAGACAAAGCAGTTTAATTCCTTGGGTTTTGTTTTATTTTTTTTTTTTCCAGGAAAGAAAAAAAAAAAAAAAAAAAAAGACCAGTTTATTGTCTTGGATCTCCAAATTTCCAACTGCTGAAAAGGCAGATTGTATCCAACTAATTAAAATTTCTTTGTGGCTGATCAGTTGGGGGGCTCAGTGTACTTTGAGAGGATGCAGGAATAGAATTTTAACTTTGTGGGATTCACTCGAAAACAAGATTTAGGAAGCACATTTGAAACCAGACACAGACATGGAAGGAGCCCCGCCTTAGGAATCACATTCCATTTCTTACACAATTGATTTTCCTCCCTTATTGTCCTTAGGTCCCAGGGTACGAGGTGTAAATGCATCACAGTGAGATACAGAGCGAGCTAGAAAAATAATTGAATTACATAGAAATTCTCTAGGGCAGTTAAAAAAAAAAAAACTTTGACATAAAACATTTGAAAGCTGAAAACTAAATCTATGATATTCATTTCAATTCAGTTATGGAAAAAGAAAACAGAATTATTGTAATTGTCTTCAGACTGAGAGAATAACAGGTTATATTGTAGGAGACTCTGATCCAAAACACTTTATTTATTTGTTTCTTTCTTTCATTCTTTTGTGTGTGGTTCTAGAGATAGAACTCAAGGACATTCTATGGCTGAACTACACCCACAACCCTTATTTTATTTTATCTTATTTCATTTTTCTGTTTTGAAACAGAGTCTCATTAGGGTGCTGAAAGTGTTACTAAGTTGCTGAGACTGGCCTCAAACCTGTGATCCTCCTGTCTCAGTCTCTCAAATACTAGGATGACAGGCATGTACTGCTACCATGCCCAGTTGACTTTATTACTTATAAAACTGAAATAGAAGCTGGGGGTGTAGCTTATTGGTAGAGCAGATGTTTAGCGTTCACAAAGCCCTGAGTTCAATCTCCAACATCACAAAAACTAAACAAAATCCTGATCCATCGCCAACTGACGCAAAAATTGCAAACCCTGAAATACAGAACCTTTTACCTGCACCATTTGACAGTAAGTTGCGGACTTGCTGCTATATTCCACCCAGGAGCCTTTCAATAAAGATATTCCTCTGCATTACAGAGAGGTGGATCATCAAAGTCAGTAAATTTGAATGGATGCCATTTCATCCTCAGATCCCACTGAAATTCCGCAGTTGCCTCAGTGGTATTCGTGAGAGTGAGTTTCCTTGTGATGTCTCTTTAACATCTTAAGTTTGGAGTACTGTGATTCCTTGAATTCATGACTTATGGTTGGATAGAGAATGTCCCCTGAAAAGCTCATGCATTAATGTTCAGCGTTGATGTGATTAAGCCATGAGGGCTGTCATCTCATCAGTGTGAATCCACTGTAATGGACTTACTAGGTGGTCACCTAGGCGGGTGCGTGTGGCTGGAGAAGGTGGGTCCCTGGGGCTGTGGCCTCGGGGACTGTGCTTGGGTCTTACTTTCTGGCTCTCACTTGCTTTTATTCCCCGTAATGTGAAAGCAGAGCCCTGGCTCTCTCCCTCTCTCGCTTCCGGCTGCCATGCCTTGAGCTCTAGAGATGTAACCCAGCCTCACTTGACTGAAACTCTGAAATCTCCACAAACTGTGAGCAAATAAATCTTCTTTCCTCTAAGTTGTCTTAGTCAGTTGTCTTAGATTAAAGCAGTAAGAATGATGAGCAAGACAATGATGAGCAAGACAATGACATTAACACTTTTGAAGATTACAAACAAGTTGCTTTCAAAAGCATCCCTCAAATTGAGTTTGTAGAATAGTTGCTCATGATTAGATTTAGATGATGCATCTTTGAAACAACGATATGTTCTTTCCATCATGATTCATTCCTTCCTCCCTTCCTTTCTATATTGACCCTCTGAGCTACACCCCCAGTCCTATATTAATTTTCATTTTGAAACAGGGTCTCACTAATTGCTGAGGCTGGCCTCGAACCTGCAATCCTCCTATCTCAGGATAATAGGCATACACTACCATGCCCAGCTTTGTGTGTGATTTCTATTTGTATCTGTCTGACCATTCAATTCATGTGGTGTCCGATGATTTTCTCCACTGTAAAGTTACTCTTTTCCCCTTCATATTTGCTAATTATTTTATAACCTTGGATATTTCTGTGTCTTCAAAAAAAATGAAATATGTGTTTTTCTTGAAGTTGTAACATAGCTGAACTTGCTCAGATTGCTATTATTTTTCAGATCAATGTCAAGTAGAACATTCAGATGGCAGATACCAAGGTCTACTTGAATACAAAACTGTGAGAATATATTGAAGGGCACTGGAATACAGCTAAGGTTTTATCCAGAGAAATTTTACTTTCCATAGTTTGTACTGACTCACAAATACTGAAGGACAAGTCTTTATTTTTGCACACTGGTCACTAGTCATATGTGAACAACATAGTAATTAGAAATAAATAGCTAGGAAGGGTGGTGCACACCTATAATTCCAGTACTTGGGAGGCTGGAACAGGAGGATCACAGGTTCAAAACCATCCTCAGCAATGTAGTGAGACTTTCAGGAACCCAGAAAGACCCTATTGCAAATAAATAAACAAACAAACAAATAGATAAATAAATAAATAAGCAGGTGATGTAGCTCAAAGTTCTCTGGATTCTCTCCCAAGTACTACTAAAAAGTAAGAAAAAAGAAAACAGATATTTCCATAATTTATAGCAATATGATTTGTTTTTAATGGATTCTAGAATATTATAAAGCAATTTATCATTTCAAACAAAGCCATAATGCTGCAGAATGGGTCATTTAGCATATTATATAATGAGACTTATTTATTAGAGCTCTGAAACTATTAAAAAGCCTTCTCAGCCAGCAAGTTTTTCCTTTGAAAGCATATTTGTGATTTCTTTTTGCATTTTTAGTGAAGTGCATCTATTTCAATATTTAATCACTGTCTGAATTTAGCAGATAGAGATGATTTATGATTATATCTCATTTCTTTGTATTTACATAATGGTCATTTTTTTTTTTCCTCCATGAGTACTTGGACTGAACAAAAGAAAGGAAGTATCACACCACAGCTACGTGGAAAGGTGCCATTTTCTATTTATAATTTTTTCAGAGAGCTGATTGAAATAGTAAAATGGGATGAAGATAGATTTTTAGAATGCAACTGGATTTGATAGCACTTGGTACAAACTTCCAACTACCTAAAAAACGTAGTTTATTGGTTATAACCATTTCTCACGAAGTCAGGTTCTTGATTTAGGACTTTGTTTTATGGTGGAAGACAAAGGTCTGTATCCTTAGATTCCTAGATCTTTGTTGTTTTGTTGTTGTTACTGAGGGTTGAACCCAGGGGCCTTCTACCTCTGAACTATACCCTCAGTGCTGGTTTGTTTTTTGTTTTTTGTTTTTGAAATAAGGTTTGCTAGGTTGATGAGAGTCTCGCTAAGTTGCTGAAACTGACCTCAAAACTGTGATCCTCCTGTCTCAGCCTCCCAAGTACTGGGATTTCATGCATGCACCACCATGCCTGTCTATACTTTGTTTTTTTAACAGCAAAGATAATTGAGTAGATACTTCTGTTTTCAATTTTACATTGCAAAACTGATGAGAAAAAAATTGCAGATGAATTCATTGGAAATGCGTTCATAGGAGAACTGGCTCTGAGAGGGCAAATTGTGAAACTCATCTTCTGCATGTGTTCTGTTCACGGTGGTAAACTTAGCACTGATCAGACAGGACCACATGCAGAGCACTGCAGGTTCTCTGCCAGGAGTCTGCAGGACTATAGTAATAGCTGAAGCTTTAGCTTCTCATATCCCATTTTAGTTCAACATTTCTCCCCACCCATGGGCCAAAGGGGATTTTCATTTCTAAAACACAAATTATAAGTCAAGGCTGGGTGTGGCGCTGCATGCTTATTATCCCAGTACTTGGGAGGCTGAGACTGGAGGATTGCAGGTTTGAGGCCATCCTCAGCAATTTAGTGAGACCATCAGCAACTGAATGAGACCTCATTTCCAAATGAAAAGAAAAAAAAAAATAGGGCTTGGGGTGTAGCAAAGAGGTAGAATGCCCCTGGGTTCAATCTCCAGTATGTATATATACTATACAGTATGTATAATATATGTATGTATATGTAAAAAATAAGAATTACAGTAAAATATTTGCTATTACCATGAACAAAAACTTTACTTTAGTGGAGGGGTGGAGAAGGTCAGAGACTTGTGAATTGAAGGATTTTGTTTACAGTGCAAGTATTGTATTTCCTCTTGGAGTCAGGAAAATAAAGGTAACCACCTATTGCTGCTGATATTCTGCTCCAGTTATTTATGTTTCTTCTGCCTAATAGTTATTAATCATTTACAGTGGACTAGTTACCATTTAATTATCATTATATTTAATTGAATTATCACAACAATTCTATGATGTTAACTACATTATTATTCTGTGTGAGTGTGTGTGCGTGTTTGTGCCCGCATATTATCAGTGATTGAACACAAGAACATTCTACCACTGAGCTATACTCCCAATCCTGTTTTTTGTGTTCTTATTGTTGTTCTTTCTTTCTTTGCTTTGTTTTCTTTTTGTGTGTGTGTGAAGCTGAGGATTAAACCCAGGAGTGTTCTACCTCTGAGCTACACCCCAGCCATATTTTTAAATTTTAAAACAGGGTATCGCTAAATTTCTGAGGCTGGCCTCAAACCTGGGATCTTCCTGTCTCAGCCTCCCAAGTACTAGGATTACAGGCATGCACCACCACACCTGGCTGTTTTATTTTTTGTTTTGAAACAGGGTCTCACTAAGTTGCAGTGGGTCTTGCTAAGTTGCTAAGGCTAGCCTCAAACCTGCTGTCCTCCTGTCTCAGCCTCCCAAGCTCTGGGATTATAGGAGAGGGGGTACTATGACCAGTTCTATTATTCCCATTTTATTATATATATATATATATATATATATATATATATATATATATATAGTGTGTGTGTGTGTGTGTGTGTGTGTGTGTGTGTGTGTGTGTGGTACCGGGGACTGAACCCAGAGGCATTTTACCTTCGAGCTACATCCCCAGCCCAATTTTTTATTCTTTATTTTGAAACAGAGTCTCACTAAGTTGCAGAGGGCCTCACTAAGTAGCTGAGGCTAGCTACGAACCTGGGTCCTCCTGTCTCAGCCTCCCAAGTGCTAGGATTACAAGCATGAACCACCACACCCGGCTATCATTCCCATTTTAAAATGAGGAAACTAAGGACCAAGACATTGAATTCCTTGCCCAAGAAGTCTCACGATACAAAATCAGATGGTCAGAGTATTCTTAGGTTACACCACTTTTCCATACTAAAGTTATGACCCTCTAGCCAGGCGTGCGCCACAACACTTGTACTTAGGAAACTGACACAGGAAGATTGCAAGTTTGAGTCCAGCCTCAACAACTTAGTGAGACTCTCAGGAATTGAGTGAGACCATGTTTCAAAATAAAAAGTAAAAAAAAAAAAAATAAGTAAATAAAAATAAAAGGACTGGAGGTGTGGCTTAGCTGGAGAATATCCCTGGGTTCAATCCCCAGTACCACCCCCTGCCAAAAAAAAAAAAAAAAAAGTTAAAGCACTCTGAAAAAGGGGTCTTTCTGTTGTCCTTCCTGGATTTTGTTTCTGTCTTATTCCTTCTAACTGGGCAATCACTCTATACTATGAAGTGGCGTGTATGTGTGTGTGTGTGTGTGTGTGTGTGTGTGTGTGTGTGTAAAATTTATAGCTTGAGACAATAAAGTTGTCTATTGGCTGTTCAATGGTATGTGAAATCCGTTAGCCGTCTTGGTTGAATGGCTTAGACACAGGTGCACACATTACAGAATAAATAGGGGCACAAATGTAATGGGCATTTAAGGTAGCGCGCTGGGACAGGAGGACACTGTAATTGAATATCATCACCCTTAGCAGAGGTCTCAGCTGTCAGGAGGCATGGTTTTGTGGAACCAAAGCCTATTTGGGTCTCCCTCCCTCCCTCCCTCCCTCCCTTCCTTCCTTCCTTCCTTCCTTCCCTCTCTCCCGCCTGCCTGCCTGCCTGCCTGCCTTCCCTCTTTTCTTCCTTCCTAGAAATTGACCTCAGGGGCATTCTACCTCCAAGCTACACTCCCAGCACTTTTTTTATTTTTTTATTTTGAAAGAGGGTCACCCTGCGTCTCCGTCTATCTTAATGCAGGACTTAGAAATTACATAAAATTTGCAAACCTCGGTCCCCAGCATAAAAATATAGAGGATGGCGAGGTAGACACAGAAGGTGGGATAGCCTTAGACACTCTTAGCATCCTGTCAGGCATCGACGGAAATACTTGTCATATCCAAGCTCATTGGTACCTAATGCTTTCTACCCTCAGACATGTTTTATTTTTTATTTTGAAACAGTCTCACTAACTTGCTGAGAGTCTCACTAAATTGCCATGGCTGGCCTTGAACCTGCGATCATCCTGTCTCAGTCTTCCAAGTATTGGGATTACAGGCCTGTGCCACCATGCCCAGCTAGCCTGCTCCATTTAAATCAAAGGGTTAATTCTGAAATCTTTGCCATCAATGTCATTTTTTTATATCCATAAATTCTCACCTACGAGGGAAGAAAGGAAGGAAGGAAGGGAGGGAGGGAGGAAGGAAGGAAGGAAGGAAGGAAGGAAGGAAGGAAGGAAGGAAGGAAGGGGAAAGAAGAAAAGATGGAAAAACAAAAAAAGAAAGAAGAAAGAAAGAAAGAAAGAAAGAAAGAAAGAAAGAAAGAAAGAAAGAAAGAAAGAAAGACCCGTTTTAGTCAGCGAAATTTGTAAGAATTTCTCAAGCCCTTGGAAGCAGTAAACACAGATTTCTGTGAATGTCTTCTAGCACATTCAGATGAGTGCTTCCAAATCCTCTTGTTCTTTCTGATCTGATTTGGTTACACGTTCTTCCTAGAAAACCACGAGGGGAGTGTGTGTGTGTGAACTAACTGCTTGCATCTACGATCCAAATGATAGCAATTTAACATGAAACGCACAAATGTAGCAAGCCAGTATGTATGTATGTATGTATGTATGTATGTATGTATGTGTGTATGTATGAATTAATCGATTAATTAATTTAGGTGCTGGGGATTGAACCCAAGGGCATTCCACCTCTGAGCTACACCCCAGCCCTTTTTTATTATTTTTATTTTTATTTTTTGTATTGAAACAGAGTCTTGGGAGGTTGCTGAGATTTTCACTACATTGCTGAGGCTATCCTCCAACCCGCGATCCTCCTGTCTCAGCCTCCCAAGCACTGAAATGACGGGCGTGCACCACTATGCCCAGCTGGCAGGCTGATTATTAACTGAAAGCTGTGACTGCTTTGAGCTCAAAGGGGGATCATTTATTAGTTAAATTGGAATGCAAAGGCCTCATTACCCTGCTATTATGAAGATCTGAGAAACCACCTGCTTTCTTGCATTTTAATTTAATCCGAGATTCTCATTAAGTATACACTTTTTAGGGGGTGCAGTGGTGCATGCTTGTGATCCCAGAGCTTGGGAGGCTGAGACAGGAGGATTACAAGGTTTGAGGCCAGCCTCAGCAACATAGCAAGATCTTGTTTCAAAATAAACAATAAAATAAAACTAGGGTATAGCATGGAGGTAGAATGCCCCTAGGTTCAATCCCTAGTAATACACACACACACACACACACACACACACACACGAACAACGTATTTTTTTAAAAAATCAAGTTACAAGTAGGAATTGGCTAGTTCTGTATGTGCTATACAAATTATTAAATAGTTGATATAAAATGTGAAGATATAATTTATAATGACTATTTAGATACCTATATGTAATAGTTTCATGTTTTGTTTTGTTTTGTTTTCCTTTTTGGAACTGAGTATTGAACTCAGGGTCATTCTACCTCTGAGCTACACCCCCAGCCCTATTTTATTTTTTATATAAAAAAAAATGAAACAGGGCTCACTAAGTTGCTGAGGGCCTCACTAAGTAGCTGAGACTGGCCTTGAACCTGTGATCCTCCTATCTCAGCCTCCCAAGTACTGGGATGACAGGCATGCGTCACCATGCCCTGCTAATAATTTCACAGTTTCAGAAAATCTTATTTAATTAATTTCCAAAGGTCACAATTTGCCTCTCTTTTCAATCTATTTTGACTAAGTGCTATTACAAAAATAGTTAATACTTACTAAGCACATTGGACATACCATGTAAATGCTTGACAGGAATTAATTGATTTAATCATACGAACAACTCTATTTGGAGAGACACATTACCCTTCCTTTTAAAGTACTGAGACCGAGGCACAGAGTAATTAAGTCACTTGCCCAAAGTCACCCAGAAATAATTATCAGAAGCGGGGTTAGAATCCTGCCGGTCTAACTTGAAACCTTCCTTCTTCATTTTCAGCAAAATGTGTGAGGTTTTCCATAAATATTTAATGAGCTCAATTATTATTTTCCGAATGTGAATGAGGAATGGCAATCATCAAGCCCTTTGGTTTGGACTTCATTTACACCTTTTCTGTCCACAGAATAGCTTGTGATTTTTTTTTTTTTTTTTAGCTAGATACCTTTATTATGTTATTGCTTATATACTTGTACAATGACCATTCTATGTGTGTGTGTGTGTGTGTGTGTGTGTGTGTGTGTGTGTGTGGTACTGAGGGTTGAACCCAGGGGCATTCTACCTCTGAACTATACCCCCAACCTTTTGTATTTCTTATAATGAATCAGGGTCTTGCTAGGTTGCTGAGAGTCTCACTGCGTTGCTGAGGCTGGCCTCCAACTTGTGATCCTCCTGTGTCAGCCTCCCAAGTGCTGGGATGACACGTGTGCACAACCATGCTTGGTTTATACAACAGCTTCTTACTTGATCTCAGCCAAAAAGCCAAGAGCGATTATAGTGATTCTTTCAGCTCTAGCAGAGAAAGTAGTTGAGTTTTATGAGAATGTTTAAGTTTCTCAAATGCACGAAAGTGCCAGAGGGTGGCTATTTGGCCAGCTTCGTTCCTTTTCTTTCTTAAGAAAAATTCAGTCTTTTTTAGTAGTCTCTAGAATAGTGAGAACCTGTTTCAAAACAAAAATAAAAGAGGCCTGTGGGTGTAGCTCAGAGGTAGAATGCCCCTGGGTTCAATTCCCACAAACACAAAAAGAAACAAGTAAATAAATATTGAAAAGAGGAATGCTTTTTAAAAACATGTCAATCAACCTGCAAGTGATTTAGAAATGTAAACTATTAAGAATACCACCAAGTCTTACAGAAGGAAGCCAAGTTGGTATCCAGAAAAAGAATTAGATATTAAAGACAATAACAATAGAAAAATATTAAACATGAAAGAAGTAAGCTTGCAATTTGAGAAGGTGGAAGATTAATAAAGGAAAATCACCTGAGGGCATCCATTAGAAATATAAATATTTCTCTGTATGGGGACACATGCCTATAATCCCTGTACTTGGGAGACTGAGACAGGAGGATCACAGGTTCAAGACCCACCTCAGCAACTTAGCAAGACTCTTAGCAACTTATTGAGACCCTGTTTCAAAAATAAAAATAAAAATAATAATAATAATAATAAAAGGGCTGGTGGTGCTGCTTAGAGTTAGAATGTCTCTGAGTTCAAACCTTACTACCACTAAATGCATATATACATACATAAATGCATATGTAATAAATACATAAATATATGCCCTTAGCTGGACATGGTGGCACACACCTGTAATCTTAGTACTTGAGAGACTGAGGCAGAAGCATTGCAGGTTTAATGCCAGCCTCAGCAACTTACTGAGACTTTCAGCAACTTAGGGAGACCCTATTTCAAAATAAAAAAAAAAACTAAAAAAAGTCTGGCGCTTGGAGATAGAATGCCTCTGGGTTCAATCTCCAGTAACACACATAAACACAGGAGTATGTGTATGTATATAAAATTATATAATATACATGTGTATATTTTATAAAAATATTTATAATTTGTGTGTAAATCATTTAAACACAAATATATATAAATACACACATTAATTACACTGAATAAAATGGAATCCCCTCCAAAGTGCAGGAGACATCAGTTGCCTGTTGACAAAGATAAAATACCTCCTCCCCCGTTATAAGTTTGCTGGTGACATTGGTCATATATTTTTGAGAATCCTGTATCCTGTCCTCCTATGTTACACACAGAGACAGCAACACAGTGACCTCTCCATCTCTGTTTCTTAACATTTATTAACATTGGAGGAAAGCTTAGGAAACAAGTGTTCTCTATGTTAATGAATTTTAAGCCCCAGGGACTTTGGTTGTTAAAAAAAACTTTCTTTCATTATCATCTTTGAAAATTAGCATTGAGAAAGAATTTGGAAAACCAATTATTCTTAAGTGCAGTAATTATAAATCGGGGGCTGATTTTTTTTTTTTTAAATCACATTCTGAAGATATTTCTACGAAATATACCAGTGTTATTCCGTGCATTTGTCTGTCTGGATTCTCTTTCTCAGAAGCTCCTCTTTGGAATATCTTTTCCTACAGAGATATTTCACTCCAATATTAAAGTAATATGATGTCTCATCTGGAATATTTGCAGGTGATTGTCCTCATTTCTCAGAAAGCACATGTTTAAACGATTTGCACTATTTCAGTTTTCCTTTTGAAGAAGTATTCATCATCGTAGTTAAGGTTTATATCACCCCATAGCAAAGCAATTTATCATAGCTTTGCATCAG
The DNA here is from genome assembly GCA_004027655.1 of Graphiurus murinus. Taxonomy (NCBI): domain Eukaryota; kingdom Metazoa; phylum Chordata; class Mammalia; order Rodentia; family Gliridae; genus Graphiurus; species Graphiurus murinus. The sequence goes on from PVLC010003456.1 coordinate 95,673, forward strand.
CTACTTCCTTGATTATTGAAATTTTTTTGCAGTGGTATGCCAAGGAACAGACCAAGCTGCTATCTAGTGAATTTGCTTTATTATTTGACCTGCAGTGCAAGGAAACTGTATATTAAGACATAGTTGGGAAGGGGGGGGGCGTGATGGTGCATATCTATAATCTTAGTACTTGGAGGCTGAGACAGGAGGATCACAGGTTCGAGGCCAGCCTCAACAGTTGAACAAGACCCTCAGCAACCTAGCGAGACCTTCTTTCAAAATAAAAAAGAAAATATGCCTGGGGTGTTCTTCAGAGGTAGAATGTCCCTGGATTCATTCAATCCCCAGGACCATGGAGGGACAGGAGGGATATATATGATTTGAGAACAGTAATAGAAAATATAGAACTGAATTAATTAAAGTAGCATTTGGAAATACCTTACCAAAAAAAAATTTTTTTTTTTTTTTCAGTATTGGGGATTGAACCCAGGGACATTCTACCTCTGAGCTACATCCCCAGTCCTATTTTTTATTCTTTATTCTTTTTTTTTTTTTTTTTTTGCGGTACTGGGGATTGAACTCAGGCATTCTACCTCCGAGCTATACCCCCAGCCCTATTTTTTATTCTTTATTTTGAAACAGGGTCTCTCTAAGTTGCAGAAGGCCTCACTAAGTAGCTGAGGCTGGCCACGAACCCTGATCCTCCAGTCTCAGCCTCCCAAGTACTGGGATTACACGTGTGCACCACCACACCTGACTCCTTACCAAAATTTAACACATTGCATATATGATGCAAACAACCATCAGAACGTAGTAATAGGAGTCAGCCTCAGCAATTTTGTCAGAGTCTTAGTCTTTATCGAGACCCTGTTTGAAACCAAAAAATTAAAAAGGCTGTGGGGTAGCTTGGAGGTAGAATGCCCCTGGGTTCAATCCCCGGTACCCTCTCCCAAAATGACTTTCATTTCCCAAATATGGTCCCCTGAAAAATGATAATTTGGTGAAGCCTCCAAATCACTGGGTTGGTTTTGAATAGTAGAAAAAGAAGATTGGCAGTGGAGCTCAGAGGGAGAATATCCCTGGATTCAATCTATTATTCAGAACTAACCCAGTGATTTGGGGACTTCATCAAATTAAATTTGTATTTTTTTATTTTTTAATCAGGGTCCCACTAAGTCATGGAGGGCTTCATTATGTTGCTGAGGCTGTCCTCAAACTTGCGATCCTCCTAGCTCAGCCTCCCAAGTACTGTGATTACAGACATGTGCCATCACACCCGGCTTCCCTTGCATGCACTTTTTTTTGTTGTTGTTTTTTTTGGTACTGGGGATTGAACTCAGGGGCATTCTACCTCTGAGCTATACCCCCAGCCCTATTTTTAATTCTTTATTTTGAAACGGGGTCTCACGAATTTGCGGAGTGCCTCACTAGGTAGCTGAGGCTGGCCGTGAACCCGGATCCTCTGGTCTCAGCCTCCCGAATGCTGGGATTACAAGCGTGCGCCACCACGCCCGACTTAACCTTGCATGTATTTTTGAAGCACCTCTTAGATGCCTTCTTTCTTTTAAATTCATATTTTATATTCTTTTTTTTTTTTTTTTTTTTTTTTTTTT